>PNEQ01047136.1:0-32518 GCA_003012365.1 Medauroidea extradentata
ACAAACTTAAGACTGCTTTTCGCATGGACAGCTATAGCTACTTATCCTTCTGCAGAATTAGTTCAACTAGCCGCTTGGACATTCTAACACTTGATGACTGAAGTACCAATCTTGTGTACAAAGAGGTTTTTCAATTAAAGTAAATATTATCAGTTACGAATAATACTCGCGAGCAAAGCCGCGGGGGACTGCTAGTTGGTCTATACAATCCCGAACACAAACCGTGACGTCATTGGCACCTGGTCTTCATACAAACTAAGCATGCGCGTGAGACCGCGTGAAGGTAGGCAGGTTATTTTGCCGTTATTGACTTTTTTGATATAATTGAGAGATGCATTCGTGGCGAACCACACTAAGTGTCACCGATATGTAGAATAGGCCATTCACAATTCCAAACAAATATATATTTAAATATTTGCTGAGGTTTTTACTGTTTTCATAATTCTTGTTTACTTTTCATTTACAAAGGCTAACTTCCTTATATATAATGATATAATTTTTGACGTCATAAGCAATTGTATGCTAGTTCTCTTACGGCATCTGAAACTGTCCAAAATAATTAGCCAGTATTTTGCTTCGGAGGTTCCTACAGGATAGAGTACGTTAGGTATGCCGTCAATACTCTGTGCTTTAACGTAGCCCGAATTTTTATAATTATACGTTAATACATTTTATTCGTACAAATTTATAAATTTAATTTTGCACTGTCCCTCCCCCTTTTATCAGTTACTTGAAAAATTTAAGATTACTTGTGTAAATGTATTCATTCAAATAATTTCGACCACGCGTTTTTTCACTCTCTTAATAAGCCTATATTTTATAGAGAGTTTACAGAGTATTGATATTGTGTTTAATGTTTCCAGATTAACTGAAACCAATTCACAAGAAATCCGTAACTGATAAACCGGAATGTTCGTGATTTTTTAAGGTTACCGTATTTTATTTTTCCTGGTATTTTCCTAATTTTGTGGAGAAATTTCTAACATTTTGCTTGCTTAGAGCAACAGGAAATAACGCGAAATTTGCAGGTTAATAATTACCAACCATATAGTTTCTTGGTAAATCACAATCAGCAAATATCTGTCGTTGATAATGAATCACGCAGTTTGCAAAGAATTTTAAGTAGCAAGGAAATCTTAATACATAAAATGAAGTGTCCTGATTGACACACTCACTCACTCACCCATCAACGCACAGCCCAAACCGCTGGACCTAGAACCATGAAATTTTGAGGGAAGCTTCCCCTTGGCCCGTAGGCGCCCACTAAGAATGGGTTTTTTTAAATTCGGTAATTAAGGGGGTGAAAAGGTGTGAAATGTGTTTTCAAAGAATCCCTGATATCTCATTAACCGGGAAAGCTATCATAATTATTTTAACTTCATGACATTGCCCAAAAATGCATATTTGCGCATTTTTCGATTTTGCGAAATTCGAAAATTAAGATGGTGAATAACCTTAAAAATATGTGTTTTTCATTAATCCGTGATTTATCCTAAACCATTTCAGAAAGTGAGGTGATTTTTCCTTTAAAATGATGTTTAAGTAAATATCTAAAAAGTATTTTTAGAATTTTTCGAAATTCGTCTTTGAAAGCTCTTAAATATATAAAACTTGTTTTTAATTAATCCCACTTATCTCCTAAACCAGTGGAAATATTGAAATGGTTTTTACTTTTAAATAAATCTTACGTAAATATCAAAAGAGAAAATTTCAGGATTTTTCGAAATTCGTCCTTGTAAGCTGTTAAAAAAATTAAACGTGTTTGAAATAATCATCTGTACCGCTTATATCCGTTGAGATATCGAGATTATTTTTTGATAAGAATGAAGCTTATGTAAATATCTACAAACCAAATTCAGGATTTTATGATATTCGAAAATTAAGGATGTGAAAAGCAGTAAAATGTTACAGTATCCCGAAAAAGAGAATGATCACGGATAAATAATTCGACAGTTGTTTATCTTTGTCAACCTACTCATAAATAAAACCTCTTTGGATGTAGCCTGTTAATACGAAAGAAATATCACGGCCTGCCTTTAAGCATTCACTCAGGTATTGTGTAAGATTTTTAGTGTGGGAGGGGTGGGGTTACGGGTTCGTATCCCGTACAAGACATTGCGATGAGAATTACTATGACATCATACGAGCATATTGCGCGAGCTCTTTACACTGAGCTAAGACAACTTATAGTTCACACTGAACTATATTAACTTTATCGTCCAGATAAGATAAATAGCATTTTAGTCAACAGTTAACGCACTAAAGTGGAGAGTTTACGAGATTCCCCGAGTATCACGTACCAAAATAAAATTATCCTCTAAATTTACTGCCATGGTTGTTCCATATTTTTAGTTTTTTTTTTCTGAGTGCGAAGACTTATAAAAGAAAAAAATGTGACTAGAAAAGTTTTATAATCTAACACACAACATTGATATATATTTACATTCTGCATTAAGTACTAAGGCACATCAAATGTATTGTTATTTTATATTTACTAAGCGTATTAATGTATCATATTTAGAAGAACTTGCTATCTTACTTTCATGTAAAAGTTACTGAGTACGAACTTTTCTTATTTTCACATATTATATGTAGGCCTAGTAGAGTTTTCAAAAATCTCTGTAAGAGGAAAACAATTTTTTTTTTTTTTTTTTTTTTTTTGGAATTGCCTTTGCTGTGTATGTCTCCGGTAGTTGGAAATGTCATACGTTCAATACTCGCTTATCTCTCTCAAACGAAAATATGTTTAAATGATTATACTAGTTACGAATTAAGCGTCTTTAAATAAATCTTTGCAAAAATTCTTACTCTACTTCTTACACGTACATAACTTAAGCAAGTAATAATTTGAGTAGCAGAATCTGAAATTGTATTTCATTGATTAACACTTTATTAAAAGTGCTACTTTTTTATTGGTGACTATTATTTGCAAACCTTGCCCTTAATTTTTTTTTTTTCAATTAGACAGTTAAGTGTTATAACAGTACGTTTTGGTTTTCAACAATTCAACATCTACACTTGAACCCCTCGTGGATATGAGGTTAGGGTATGTAGACATTTCGTTTCTTCTCTGTTTCCACGGGCGGATACGCGTTGATAAGGTAAGGTAACGAAAGTGAGCTTTACGTCTCTTCGACAGCGAGGTCGTTAAAGACGGCGATACACAACTTGGTAAAGTGACAGGAGCTGGGAGAGAGGAATCGGCCGTGGCCTTTGTTAAGGAACCATTCCAGTGGATACGCGTTGAACTGGAGGAGTAATACAATACCCGGTTATTCAGCATCGTTGAATAAACCGCGAACCAGTTGCAGTCCGGAAATTTATGGATGTTTACTTTTATTTGCCACATGCTACTCGCTCGCTCTGCTGTCGTGTAGTGAGCGTGCATACATACAAGGCAGTTCGAAAATTGGGTATCTAACTTTTATGTATTTGATTCGCGATCAATTGAGCACTTTTGAATAACATCGTGTCTACCTATAATAACAATAATTATAAATTATTTTTATTGTGACTTCAGATTGACTTTTGTGTGCACTACAATCTATACGTCTTGTTTTTAGTATAAAAATGGCAGGAAACAGTTAGGGTTTAAAAAGTGCTTACTTTATCCCGAACCATATAACGATGGCCCAGTTCAAAAGGGAAGCAACTCAAAATTCTCAGTTTTGAGTAAAATTAAAATAGAAATATTTCCGTTTCGCTTAAAAACCTGTTAATTAACATATTTGTTTGGTGTTAATTTAAAGCATATGTACAAAAGCGACAATTTAAGGTGTTTAAAATGTTTATAATCTGCCTTTGCTTAAATTATTAGACTTTACAATAAAATAAATTATATAGTTTCTAGTTCTTTACTGGCAATCAGAATAAAGTTCCGTGCTATTAAAACAATTGAGTATACGTGTTGTATTTCATTTCACGTGGGTAGAGTGCACTTCTGTCTATTTGTTGGTGAGCACAAACCAAAAATGCAGTTTTTTGAGTTGTTTTCCTTTTGAACTGAGAGGCTATAGAATCGAAGTTTTTTTAATGGTACTGTTTGCAGCATAGGCTTTATCGAAGCTGAAAAAGTATTTTATATTGTTGGGGGTATTATTTTATTGCCTTTTTCGGGTAGTGTTGGTACATTTACGTTACACACACCTGTCTTTTTTTCTCACTCCTGCCAAGTAACTATGCTTTATTTTTCTACCAAGCAGACTACTTAATAAATTGAGGAAAACCGATTGAACATTGATCTATATTCTCTCAACTTTTTAGCCAGATATATGTAAGAGGAGATCCCATAAACTATTTTTTTCGCCTTACTGTGTCATTCTGAATATCTTAATTTAAAATAATTATTATTACATGCACAATTTTCAGTAATAATTAAAATTTTTAACTGTTTGTTCTTACGTTTCACTTGAATGTTACAAACTTTTATTTTCAGAACTGACGAATTTCTTTCACCCTGATCTTCTGAGTGGGATGATGCAGTAAATCATCTTTACTCACTCAAATATGCGGGAGGGGGGAGCGGGGTGCTAAGTTCAAAACATATATTTTCTTCTAATAAAGAAGAAACTAGCTCACTCAATGGATTAGTGACTTTAGTTACCCACACATAAGGAGAACGACACATGGTGATTGTTGTGGATGCAGTACATAAACTGTTTTGTGAGAATATTTCTCATTTGGTACATTTACTCTTGGAACACTCATTATTAGTGTGACAACGTCCACCATGTAACCCGTATGCGAAAAATCGCTGTCCATCACCGCTGGAAATGGAATACAGATCGCCTTGTTGGGAGGTGATTGCCCTGGTCACTGCGCTAAGTGCGGCTCTTATGTCTTGTTCAAACTAAGTTATGACCAACACGTGGCACGACAACAAGCACCAAATGTAATATTTTGTAGTTGGGAGCATATAGCGTAACGTGTTCCCGTCTTGTCGAAGAGGGTGTTGGTTATGTAAAAATGCTGATGGGAGATATTTCAGACAACGCGACTATGTTGCCGTATACACGTGTCTACAAAGACATCGTAATTGCACATTCGTGGTGACTACTTGACCTTGGAAACATTGTCAGAGTCGATAGATGCAGTGGATTGAATCTGATCAGACTATTGTTTTATCACTGTGAAATATTTAATTTGCACGCTTCTATCTAACTTGAATTTTGTATCATTTGCTTTCCAGCACATGGTATACAGTTCTTAGATTAAGTGTGAAAAATATTATAATGAAAATTACCTTAACATTATATAAATTATATGTTGCGCAAATTATTTCTTCGTTGATTGTTCTGTAGTAAAAATATTCCAGATGATCCTATTATTTGGACACATGAAATTGTTAGTATTAGTCTGTCGTTCATAGTATTCCCCATAATCCCAAACACACACATTTGACACAAATGCAAAGAAAATCTTGTTCTCATAGGACTGTATCGTTTTTTCAGTAATTAGACTTAAAGAACTAAGACAAGTTGCCACATAAAGCCGGAAAAATGTAAAATAAGTTCGTATAACCAAATGAGTTATTTCATAAACATGACGAGTGCCAAAATTACCTTCTCCAATATAACAGCGAGATTGATAATAACTAGAGACATGAACTTTTCGCGAAAAGAAATTTGCCTCACTTTGTGTGAGTGACTTGTGTGCACGTCTGCAGACTTGCTTCACGGTCAGAGATTGGGTGTTTTGACATTCGTGTGTCGTGGAGTTTTACACGCAAATCACAGACGTGTGGTGTTACAGTAACCTTATTGTGATTGGTACAGTCAAATGAGAAACGTCACAGTTCAAAGGCACGCTGCCAATATCTATGAAGCAGAACTGCAGACGTGTACATAAGGCACTGGAACAAAGTGGGGCAAAATTCTTTTCGTGAAAAGTTCATGTCTCTAATAATAACTAGGGACAGTTGACTTTTCTGAAAATAGTTTTATCTCGCTTTGTTTCAGTGACGTGCACACCTACAGTTCTACTTCGTGGTTACTGGGCACGATGCCTTTATTAAGAGAATACTCTCGTTTCACTGAGCCAATCACAGCTAGGTTAATGCAACACTACACGTTTATGATTTGCGGGTAGAACCCAACAACTCGTGAGAGTTAAAACGTCCAATCACTGACCTTGAAGCAGAGCTGCAGATGCGTACGCGAGGCACCGAAACAAAGTTAGGGCAAAGCTCGTTTTGAGAAAATCAGCAGTCTCAAATATTAACATGCATGTAGTATACAAAATGAAATCAACTAAATTAATGTTCATTTTAGATACAATTTTTGCAGTATGTTTAAGTAAACAAGAAATTTCACGTAAACAATAAATACGAATTATACGGAAACAATCACGTGCCAATTACGTTTTAATAACTCACAGCGAGAGTTCCAAATATTATCGTGTAAGTTTAAAAAATTCAGAACAACCACACACACAAAATAAAAAGGATCAGTGAGAAACTTAATTCCGCTTTGCTAGAATTACTAGTGACGTAACAATACTGACTGTTGCTTGAGTTCTTTTTTTTCGATTATAATTGTTGGAACAATAGATTTTGTTTACGTGGAAACATTTCAATATTAAAGTCAAATTTTATGTGTTCTCTTATACATCATCTAAATTTTCAGTAAAGAATCATCGCTGCTTTTACAAATACAACATTAGACGGCTGGAAGAGACAGTACGACAATGTTCAAGATTAATCCACTCTCCAATGATATTTTAATTTGCAACGCCGATAACTTCATGAACATAAAACGTGTTCTATATTACGGCAACCATTTCAGGAACGATATTATAGCTGAAGAGAAGATAATACCGTGGTATCGTTCAACGCCATCGTTCCTCAGCGGAGCCACTTAGCTCCTGATGGTGAGCCCAGCAGATCCTTTGTCGACACAGCCGAGTATCTGTTTCTATCGGCGTGTGCCGCCGTCAGAAGAGGGAACATATACGCTGGCTATACGTGCTAAGAGGAGCAAGTACCAAAGCCTTCTAGTTGAGGCCGGCGTCGTGAGGTTGAATGGATCACCACCCGTTTACTCTGACACACAGATATCTACACATTGTCGCCTGCCAGCCTGCGCTACCACAAGAGACAACTGGTACCGAACACCTACAAGATCCGACAGGTACCTGTGATTCAGTCCATCTGCCCCACATCTACACCGACATGCACGTTAATACACCAAGGCTGACGGCTGAAGTAACAACACTATACTGAAGCAGCTCTAACATCCAGCACGTGGCGGTTATCACCTGACCTGGAGGCGGTAGAGTTCCAGCTCCTATCCCGAGAACCAAAAAGTATGTTTTTAATACATTGAATGTACATGGTTATATGTGCTGAATGTTTGTTAAAAATGTGTCCAATGTTGTGGCAAATTCTGTAGAAAAAAATTAGTCTAAAATAATTAAATTCCACCATTACGAAAAACACACAAATAATCCGAGTTTTCGTCACTTAAAGCAGACTGCTAACATATAACTCAATTGCACTATGTTGGCTTTCGAATTTTACAGAAATAAGGTTAAGGAATTTTCTATTCCAAGTTCAGTTGAATCCAGAGTTTAGATAAAAGTAACATTACTGACATCTCTGGGTTGAAACTGACCGAAATTCAGTAAACATTCCTCATTAACCCCAACAAAACACCAACAACCGTGAGTTTACTCGTTGTGTGAACTTCTCTCTCATTAGCTGATACATACTTTCCTGATTACGTCACTTTAAATCTCACTTTTGGCAGTTCATGAGATTTCTAGTCCTAATTTCTCAGAAGCTATAAGAAATTAATATCTAAATTATTAGTATAATGAATGGCAAATCAGCCTCATAACTTATAGGCCTGCCGTTATCAGATTTTCCCATGTTTCGGCT
Organism: Medauroidea extradentata; assembly: GCA_003012365.1. Lineage (NCBI taxonomy): Eukaryota > Metazoa > Arthropoda > Insecta > Phasmatodea > Phasmatidae > Medauroidea > Medauroidea extradentata. Next base: position 7,877 of record PNEQ01047136.1, read on the forward strand.
TATTAGTGTGTGGCATATGTTCTATTTTACTTCCTATTAATTTATAGAACATGAATACATTTTATGTTATGTGCGTCTACGTACGATGGTACATTTTTCAAACACTTATGAAATAGGCTTTCCAACATGTGAAACGAATCTCATATCTGTGCCGTTCAATTTTCCTGGCCGGCAAACATGCCATGCATACCTGTAACTAATTCTCTGAAAAAGTACGTTTTATGTTTAAGTGAAAATTAACAACTGGTTTGTTTTTATGATAACGCTGTACAAATAGCATCGAAAATAACGTAACTACGTCAGTTAGTTAGCGGCGATTCAGATAAGAAGACACTTTGTATGCGGATGACGTTTATTGTGTACAGAGGTTGTGACGGAACATCGTCGTCTGCTGCTATGCAGAAGGTGTAGTATCTGCGCAGCCGCGCCAGGCATCACTCCCAGAGGCCGAGATGTTGGGAGGAGAAGCAACCTTCTAGAAAGACACGTGGTTCTCGACGATGGTCGGGGAGACTTCAGGCAACGACGACGACGATTGGAGGAGCACTTGGAGGTGTCTGTGATGACGGCTGAGACGAATGTAGGCGGCAGGGAAGGCTGGAGACTAATGGAACGACTGAAGACAGCAGGCAAGGCTGAAGGCGATAGGAAATACCGGAAAAAGCTGAAACAGTTGAAGACGGCAGGGAATGCTAAAATGGATGGACGTCTGAAGCCGACTGAGACTGCTGGAGCTAGCTGGGACTGCTGAACAGCTTGGACGGCTAAAGATGGCTGGGACAGTTGAAGACGGCAGAGGTGGCTGAAGACGGCAGGGACGGCTGCAGACTGTTGAGGTGGTTGGCTGAAGACTATGCAGGTGGCTCGCTGCAGACTGTTGAGGCGGTTCAAGATGGCAGGGAGAACTGAAGAATGTCTAGGCGGCTGATGATGGCAGGGACGGCTGCAGACTGTGCGGCGGCTGAAGATGGCAGGGAGAGTTGAGTAATGTCTAGGCAGTTAATGATGGTAAGGAAGGCTGCAGACTGTTGCGGCGTCTGAAAATGGCAGGGAAAGCTGAATAATGTCTAGGCGCTGATGATGGCAGGAACGGCTGCAGAGTGTGAAGATGGCCGGCTGAAGAATGTGCAGGTGGCTGGCTGCAGACTGTTGAGGCGGCTGAAGATGGCAGGGAGAGCTGAGTAATGTCTAGGCAGTTGATGATGGCAGGGACAGGTGCAGACTGTTGCGGTGGCTGAAGATGGCAGAGAGAGCTGAGTAATGTCTAGGTGGCTGAAGATGGCAGGGACGGCTGCAGACTTTTGAGGTAGCTGGGTGAAGACTGTGCAAGTGGCTGGCTGCAGACTGTTGAGGCGGCTGAAGATGGCAGGGAGAGCTGAAGATCATCTTGCCTGTTAACAATGGCAGGGGCGGCTGCTGAGGTCGGAGACGGCTGGAAACAGCATTGGCGGCTGAAGGCAGCTAGAGGCGGCGGCGACAATGGACGGGTGAGGTGGCGCCGGATGGAAGCACACCACCAGTAGTACTGGAGGTCCCGGGGACGGTGATTGTGATGGGCGGGTTGGGTTGGACTGGTCCTCAATACTGCTGGTGGGATAGGCGCTGGATCTCTACCGCCTCCAGGTCAGGTGATAGCCACCACGTGCTGGATGTTAGAGCTACTTCAGTACCGTGTTATTTCTTCAGCCGTCAGCCCTGGTGTATTAAACTTGCATGTCGGTGTAAATGTGGGGCAGGTGACTGAACCACAGGTACCTGTCGGATCTTGTAGGTGTTCGGTACCAGTTGTCTCTTGTGGTAGCGCAGGCTGGCAGGCGATATTGTGTAGATATCTATGTGTCATAGTAAACGGGTGGTGATCCATTCAACCTCACGACGCCAGCCTCAACTAGAAGACTTGGGTACTTGCTCCTCTTAGCATGTATAGCCGGCGTGTTCCCTCTTCTGATGGCGGCACACGCCGATAGAAACAGATACTCGGCTGTGTCGACAAAGGATCTGCTGGGCTCACCATCAGAAGCTAAGTGGCTCCGTTGCGGAACAATGGCGTTGAACGATACCGTGGTATCATCTTCTCTTCAGCTACAAGATCGTCCCTGAAATGGTTGACGTAATATAGAACACGTTTTATGTTCATAAAATTATCGGCGTTGTGAAATCAAAGATCATTGGAGAGTGGATTAATATTGAACATTGTCGTACTGTCTCTTCGAGCCGTCTAATGTTGTATTTGTAGAAGCAGCGATGATTTTTCACTAAGAATTTAGATTATTGTTAAGAGAAGGACACAAATAATTTTGACTTCGGTTCTGAAAAATTTATTTTGAACATGTTTCCACGTGAACAAAAGCTATTGTATTGTTTCATCAAATTTAGGAATAGTAATATCAAACAGGTGTCTGCACATTGTTACTTCACGAATATTTCACGCATAAGTGCATTTAAGTTTTTGCTGATCCGCTTGTGAGTTTTTGTGATATTTTTTACAGTAAAGCAATTATGTGAGGTGAGGTACTATTTTAATGAGTTAATAAGTCATATAAATATTTTTATATCTTTTTTTACGTGCTGTGAATTTTACTTGTTCCAGTATCCATATCTAAGCCATAAAAGTGACGATGAGAGAGACACTATGCAGAATGCAACATAAACTTGGTGTTCGGGATTGAATTGTCGTAACTCGCATGAGTGACAGACGACGTGAAAAGAAACGTTATTTGTTGGAGAATATTTGCCCGGAAATAGCACCCTGCGATGGTGCAGGGACAAACACAAATGCTCATATTTGAATAGCACGCACTCCGAGGCGCCAGTCCAGTGGCTGAGAGGGGGAACAATAACAGCGAAAATAAAAACAAAATATCAGGACAGTTGCGGGTGGCAGGTTTTTCGGCGCACGCACAGAGTAAGAGTGTCAAACAAGGCACATCTTTACAACAGATGTTCGAAATTCCGCACTCTTTGAAACACTCGTGGTGCCTCACACAGCTGTTCGCAAGCCGCCATAGTATGTTGTTGAAGTCCAACTCTGTCACAACCGGGGTCACGTAGACTTACTTGGCTTTTAATGAGGCCCCACAGAAAATAATCGAGATTGTTTAAGTCCGGCGAATGAGGGGGTCAGGCGACCGTACCACCACGTCCAACCCACCGTCCAGGAAAGGTGTCGTTCACATGATGTCGCACAGCACGTGTGTAGCGGGCTGGGGCACCATCATGCAGAAACCACATGAAGAACCTGACGGCTAATGGCACACCATCTAGCCAATCCGGGAGGATGTGTTGCAGAAAATTGAGGTACGCTTTACCATTAAGTTGCTGGGGTAGGAAATGTGGTCAAATCAAACTGTTGTGAACGATCCCTTCCCACACAGTTATTTAAACCGCCACTATTGTGCTGCGATGTGTGTTGCGTCTGAATTTTCGTCCCTCCGCGCGTGACCGTTTCTAGTGTTAAACACACCGTCACGTGTAAACATTGCCTCGTCGCACGACAATACTGTTTCACTGAAGTGAGTGTTGTCAGTTCGTTGTGCGATAAACCACTGACAAAACGCAACTCGTTTCGGGAAATCTGCTGGCCCACCTGCACTGGTTGACGATGGTAAGGATACGACAGCTATTAGTGGAAAACCTGCTACACGGTGTTGTGACTAACATTCATGTAGTGCTATATGGTCCGAGTGCTTTCTGATGTGTGTTCGGACACTTGCTCCAGGACATGTTCTTCGGAACGTGGCTTTCTTACAGTTTACCTGGCACCGACGTAAACCTTTCGTGAAATCAAACTCCCAGTCTCACGCAGCCTCTGGTCAATACGTATGAACGTCCTGTTTGGTACACATCTGTTAGGATAGCGCTCTTGGTAAATGCAGGCTGCTTCTGCTGCATTTCCTCTCACCTCTCCATACACCAAGTGCATTCCAGTCATGTCTGCATATGTCCATTGTGGAATGCTGTAACTGTTCGCAAAATACGTTACCGCAATACCGCGCGCATTCATCTGATAACCGTCAACTCTGCACTAATCATACAACATGAAACACTTCAACAACTACAAGCAAACATCAACTGTGCTGTGCAGCGGCTTGTAGGTTGTTTAGGAACATGTCTGTGGCCCTCCCTTCTCCCTTCATCATTACCTGATACTTGATTGCAGTGCAATGCCAATGACGAACCCTCTCAGCCACTGGACTGGCGCCTCGGAGCGCGCGCTATTCAATTTTGCGCACTTGTGCTTGTCCCTGCACATTTGCAAGGTGCTATTTCCGAGCAAATGTTCTCCGACATATAACGTTTCTACCACCCGTTTAATTTACGGCCATTCGTTTCCGAACGTCCTGTATATAAGACGTGGGGCTGGCTAGCTCTTATCTGTTCAGTGACATCATGGTGAGTTTTGCCGGGCATTTGAATAACGGTTATTTAATTTCGCCATAAATGTCTTTAGTCTAATTTATTAGCAGTTAGGCTTTGTAGGTACAATGTTGGTATTATACTGCGAAAAAATACCATCAAGGAAAAAATATGCATGTTTCCCATTGACTTATCTGGATATCTTTTTCTTTTACTTTGGATTAAGAAAAGTAGTAAGACTTAAGCTTTCTTTAAGAAAACATTATTCAGATAACTATGTCATGTAAAATTTCCTGCTTTAATACAGTATGATGTAGGAGGTGTAGGAAAGCAAATGGCACAATAGTTGGACTAGAAGAACACTTGCAAATATAACCTTTTAACTTATGAAACTAATAGGCTGGCCTATCTCCATGCATAGACAATGGAGTGTACGAGTGCAAGAAGGCACTATGGATAATAATTTAACTCAGAGCATAAACATGGCTACGCATTGATGTATTTGTAGACACACGCATTGTAAGCCGCTTTGTCGCGATGTTCGAAATGTCACCGACTAGTCTCTTTACACTAACACGGCACATTTGTCTAGACGGGGTAATCATTTGCTTCTAAATACGAAATATTATATAATTGCTCTTCAATTGGTCTCTGCGTTCATCATTATTTGATTCAATAAGCTTGATAGAATTTCCCATTTCAAATAAGGCTTGATAACTTATCAATGGAGGAAGAGAGAAAGAGAAAGAGATATTTTGGTCAACGCTCAACATCGAGGTGAGGGGTGAAAGGAGAGTATGGAGCAGCGCCGGAATGAAAGGGCGGGTGAAACGAGAAATCCCCGAGGAAACCCGCCGACCAGCGGCATCGTCCGACACGATTCCCACTTGCGAAAATCCGGGGATCGACCCCGCCGGGAATCGAACTCGGATCGCCTTGATGGGAGGCAAAAAGGTCTGACCATTCGGCCACGGCAGCTCCACTTGTCAATGGAGAAATAGTGTAATCTTACAACATATACGATATCAATCCAATAACATGTATGCATGACACAGGACTTCTAGACACTCGTTTACTATAAGTCTATGTGCTACAAACTAATTAATGAAGGCAAATTAGAATACATAAACTTTTCTAGGAATTAGCCACATGTTTCTAAATAAAGTACTTGAAACAAGAAACATGCTAAACGGATACCATCGTAATAATAAATTATCTATGGAGTAATTAATATGTGTTACTATTACCTGTAATAGGGTACTGATGCACCAATTTAGTTAAGAACAATTTTAATGACTATATTTTAAGCATTTTACGGGCGTAACTGATACTGCCAGTAATAAGATCTTGTTTATGATTGCAAAAATTGTTTAGCAGTTAGGGTATTCCGAGTTTTAAATGTCACACGTTAAAAAACTTTACTTAAAGTACGATATGTTATATGTGGTTGCATAGCAGGTCTGTTGCTTGTGTATCAAATACGGTGGGAACCAGCTAAATGGTTTTCCCTGACAATTTGGCCATCAAAACAGTAATTATAATTTTTCCCCCGTTTTTCTTATGTGTGTTATTTTGACATATAGAGTTTGTGTTAAGTAGCTTGCAAAGTATTTTTGTGGATATGGAATATTTTTAACGTTTTACATATAATTTACCACTAAAAAAAGCGTTAGCTCCGCCTAACACGTTTTGTGTCCAGCCGCAGTACTCGTGTGTGCCAAATTTGGTTGGACTGGATATTTTTCGTTGAAACGACAAAATTTACTGTCACAATTTGACTACATAAGACAGTTTTGAGTAAAGGAATCTTCGAAACCGTATATATGTTGCATATAGGGCCTAGTTAAACTTTCTTGCATACAAATTTTGGTTCAAATTTCATGATAGGTATTGCAATGTAATGTAAAACAGCTATGAGGTGACAGGCAGGTGACAGGCTGGTTTTGCTAAGGGTTTTGTGGCGATGTAGAAATCAATTTCATATACATACAAACATACATACAAACAGGGTGGTTCTTAAATACATGGACATATTCCGCAGGCGTATTACTCACGAAAAATTTAGACGGAAACACATACAACTTACCACCTAAAAGTGAATCCCAAGGACGTTATGCTTGTCTGAAGTATAACCAATTAATTGCACACGTTTTGCTGAAAGTATGCACAAAATAACTGCGAACGATTAAATGGACACAGTTCTACGGGACGTGTGATGTTTAACACTAACTAAAAATTACATACGCAGACAATTAGTGGTTGCAGCCCTCATTATGCGAAAAATAAGTTATGTACTGATGCTTCATTAGCATTTATGTGCATATTTATAAGACGCACGTAAAAATAAGCATGAAAGGCCTGTACCATCTGTGCTACAACCACAACCTTCTCGCAGAATAAACCATGAAGTTACACAACAATGAAATACCGTGATCTGGCGTGTAGGCAACTTGAAATTTGTTCACAGATTTCAATTTTGTTGATGGTAAACGTTACACAGGCCGGAGAACTGTGTCAATTTAACCGTTTACCAGAGTTTTGCAGTTATTTTGTACAAAGTATTGAAAAATGTGCAATTAGGCCTAACTGCTAATACATCAAACAGACCTAACTCCCTTGATATTCACTTACGGTGGTAAGTCGTATATATGTTATCGTCTTATTTTTTCGTGAGGAATACGACTACTGTGTATGTCCATGTATTTAAAAACATCATACATATTATATATATTTACATACATTTATTTACACATATACACAATCATACATGTACACCATAAGAATGGGGTGGGATTGTGACAGCCTAAATTTCTATACTTTCGCTAAGCACACGCCATAATTCTATAGCACATTGCACAGGACACTATGAAGTTCTCAAATTTGTAGTATTTAATAAATGTACAAGTTTCCTCAATACTCAGGTACAAACCACAAAATATAAATAAAAAAGTTTAGACTGCCACAAATTTACCCCATTTTAAATACGGCATTTCCACCCCACTTACCACACACATACACCTATATATACGTGTGTGTATACATGTACATGTGTATATATATATATATATATATATATATATATATATATATATATATATATATATATATGTGTGTGTGTGTGTGTGTGTGTGTGTGTGTGAGTGTGTGTATGTTTGTAGATAGAGAGCGACTAGGGGTTACTTTCTGACAACAAACAAAAAAAATATGTTTAATTTTTAAGTAATTTAAGTAAGAATTAAGAATGTTTTTAGTGCTTCATATCAAATCATTTGTTTAAAATTTAGGAGTACAATAACAAATACACATTTCAAGCAGCACCACTCTCGTCTGTCTCAAAGTAGACCTAACCCCCATTACTGTGTGTCTATGTGTGTATATATAAACAGGATGGGGTGTGACGAGGACGATGAAACAAGCAAATAATGCTAGTAAACATACTTCCAGAAACCAATGGTTTTTCCAATATGACACATTACATGTTACAACAGGAGCGCTATAATACCAGTGCTCCCAAGGATCACAACGTCAAAATGCTGCACATGTGGACGAAGATATTACAACAATTGTTTGAAATGGGCGCCGTTCACGTGAAGGCAGGCTTCAGCACGTATTCGCATTGATGCCCGTACACGTTCAAAGACATTGCCATGTCTCCGCGCGTCCATACGTCGTAACGGGAAAACCGTCGTTTTCCGGAACTATGTTTATTAGCATTATTCGTTTATTTCATCGTCCTCGAAACGCCCCTTTCGTTTGTACCCATACTTACCAAACATCCTGTGTACCAGGAACAAAGTGTTAACTACGGTTATGTGAGTACATGATATTTACAGTGAATAGCCAGCATCGTATTTGCGGTGCGGCGAGATAAAACAACAATTCGTGTACGCAGTTTTGGCTACTGTACGTGTTAGCCTTGTATCATCGCGACCAATCTTTGTGTGAGTTTTTCAAGGAAACTATGTGCCCTGTACAGGCGCTACAACAGGACTTTTTTATACTACCCAGGTCACATTAAGTAATAATTCACCTTTAAATGTTTAAATATCCTGACGTTACGAATGTTGTACGCAATTTAAAGGTGGTCACCACTTTATTTTCATTACAACGGAGGATCTGAAAAGCGTTTGCTGTTTGGTTTGTTAGACGCATTAACATAAAGTATTATTCTGAATATTGGCAGTTTTTCTCTATCAGATTCCAAGTTGTGTGGAAATTATGTTTTCAAATTTGAAATTTAAAATGCTTACTGACCCCTTACTGTTACGGTCACGTTAAAAGTGTCTTACGTTTTTTCTGCTATATTTTTCACGTGTCATAAATGCTGTTGACTTTTTTTTTTAATCATCGTGTATGTATTACTTTCTATCTGCTAGGTTTTCAAAAGGTGTAGCGTTATTTTTTGGCCTTTCATTTTCTAAAAATATTCTGCAATACAGTTTTACGCGGATGTACGTAATGCGTAAACCAACGTAAAATCAGAACCAAATATGAAACGTTCATAATTTAACTAACATCTGCAATTTCCCGCAATTCTAATTAAATATTTTGCGGCTATCAACCTTCACTCCAGAGGGGCCGTTGTTTGCTCAGTGTTTTAGAGTACTTGCCACCCATCAAGGTGATCTAGGTTCGATTCCCGGCTGTGTCGATCCCAGGATTTTCGCATGTGGGAATCGTCGGCAGATTTTCTCGGGGATATTCCATTTCCCCTACCCCATCATTCCGGCGCTGCTTCATACTCGCCTTCATATAACCCCTCACCAGCGTTAAAGGACCTGGATGTTAAGCGCTGACCAAAATCTCTTCACTTGTTTTCTCTCCAGGCGTACAAGTTAGTGTAGTGGAAACACACTGAAGTCATCAATCGTAAAGTACCACGGAACGATTCCCAGTCTTGATTAAAGTATTCCTTGGTATTCAGATATAACAACAGCTGAATGATGGAATGGTTTCTCGCTATAAATTATGGTCTGATTCTTCCCTTGAATGGTAGAATCCTCTGACGTATCTTTGCCCGCCTTTAAGAGAGCGTGGTCGATAAATTAACGCTGAATTATTCCATTGCGATCTACGCTTTTTGAAAGTCAATATACAAATACCACTAAACAATAATCCTTGATAATTATATTTGCCATATTTATGAATAAACATTTATCCAGAATGATGCATTTGTTAAGTGTGATCTATTGCGCCGCAATTGAATATACGAGATTTCGGTGACAGAGATTGCTCTTCAGAAATACGTTAATCGAGAACAATTTTTGCTCAGAAAGTGGGTAAAAACTATTGTCTAGGAATACAGCTTTTTTTTTAATTGTCTTCGAGAAACCTACAATTCTGAACTGATGATTTCAATATACCACACACTGTTAAGGGCCCTGCCTATTACGCTCTTCAAATGCGTTGTAGTGTGTCTGTTAAAACGTTTTTTACTCAACTATTCATTGTGTTCCATTGTGACACTGTACAAAAAGAACACACTTCGAACAATTACCCAATGTCTTTGTCGTGACACTGTTTCTAAGCCCTCCAATACGTAGCTAAAAAACAGCATCGTTAGACTGCCGTAGCCTACTTCAAAAAATACCAAACGGATGTACGTGAAATTCAGATAGAAACGTGCCCTTAACTTCGCCACGAACTTTACATCAATAAAAATGTATAGTCTCCACTTAAAGTACCATAGTAAAAAAGGATTGGTGGGAATCTTGCACGCCAGTTCAGCGCTTGGCTCGTTAAGGCGGTGCGGTATTTAAGGGCTTGGGCCCGAGTTTCTCGGCTTTCGAGAGAATTATTTTTTTAAATTCATACGAGAGTCAATATCGTAAAATTTCTTCGTAACTTTATTGCAAATTGATTTTACAATGCAATGTAATTTTTCGAGACAAACTGTATGATGAGTATAGCTAATTTATCAATTAAAAGGAAATTTCGTTAAGTAACTAATTAGCAACTATTTTGCAGTTTTCTGACTCGGCAAAGTTAGAGTAGGCCGCTTAAATCAGTCATAACAAAGTTACGATGCGAATTTACGTTTACGTTTTAAAATATAATTGTCGTTAAATGCGAAGAAACTCGGGCCCATGCCCTTGATGTGCACTTCAAGGTCGTCCTTACAGTTGTCACTTCTCAGCGTTTGACGCGCAGGTATTAATAAACGAAAACAAAGATCTGTTAGTTGTTAATTTTCAATCTTAATAAAAGATAATTTTCCAAATTTAAATGCAATCAAGTATCCCCATATTTTTATCTGTGTTAAGCTCGGTACACACGAGCCTTTATTTCTACTTATTTACTTACTTATTTCTGATCATAAACACCGATAGCTATTTTACACCAGAATTATGTAGCAAAACTTCCATGTTGCGTACACACTATCATTGTTTACTAACAATATTCGGTACGCAAAGAAGAAAAATATGTTTGTGGTGTTATATCAGTAAAGTATAATTGTAGGATTCCCGAAAACTATCTCACAGACAAGACACGCGTGTTACTCCCAAATTAGTTACACTATCTGGTATTATTTAGTTTTTTATAACTCCGGCAACCATAGTTTAGCAGGAAACAAGAATTATATTTCTATTCGAATCATATTGGCAACGCTTGCGTATTTCGCATGAGCCGTGGCTGTAAGTGTGCATTGCGCATGCGATGAAAAATAGGACGGGCTCTAATCTGTGAAATTAGGTACAGAATTATGCCTGAAACCAGCGCAGTTACGGTACACACTATCGCAGTGTTATTTGCACGAAATTTGGTACGGAATTATATACAGAATTATGGATAATGTGTACCGGAGGCTTTATGCTCGAGAATGTTAAAGCCAATCAATAGCTTTCATTAGTTTGTTGTTGATCCTGTTCTCTGTCATGTTTTCAAGTTAAAATTAAATTGGTGCGACGGCGTAACGCCGCGCGCCGTACGTACTGCCACGGTTATACTACGTAGTTAGAGAGCTAGCCGGCGTAGGAAGCATCACATTGAGATTTTTTTTGTCTCTACTTGTCAATGGACGCAGAGATAATTGACGCTTCTTCTCCGGTGCTTACAGTTGCAACAGCTTCCAGTGCTAATTGTCACGTTCCCCGTGATTAGCAATTACGCGGTGCTGGTAGTAGAAAGGCGCGGATCATTGTTAATTACACGGCCACTTGATGCAGTGTTTGTTATTCGCTCGCGCTCCTCCTTTGACGGAGGCTGTGAGAACGAAATGAACGAGGCTCCACTCACCCAAGCATCCTGATTGCTCTGTCTTTGTTCCGGCTGTGAGAACATTTGATGTTTTCGTCTGATTTTTTACCATGCTATTTTATATAGCGTGTCTGCTAACACGAAATAAAAATTAGTTTCAACAGTGTCGATATAATACATCAAATCACAAACATTCTTTCTCTTGCATCGCAAACAAAATATGGAATGACTTACCGGGTTATTTAAAAATCATTTATCCCTCGTGCAGGAAAAAAAAATATGAATATTTTATTTTTATGAACCAGCTAAAGTAGGCCATATAAATTTATGTCCGACTGTATTCGTTAGTAAGTTTATACATTGTTTCGTTTTTCATTATTCTAGTACAATATGCATCGTTGAGACTGTAGAGTTAATTAATTCAGTTTATGTATAAGCACGTATGAGTGAAAAACAAGCGTATTACTCATTTGGTCGTAAATAAATAAATCGGGGAAAATAACTATTACTTAACGATTTACACTTTGGCAGGGTTCATTATACTGGTTTTTTTTTTTCTCCACATTTTAGAGTTTATACGGCGTTGTGTTTGTAACTAGGCTATTGTGACCACTAGAGTCGCTCGTTTAAGGTAACCAGTTATTTCTTGTCAGGCATTTACCGTTACAGAATAATTAATATATTGAACTTTTTAACCAACTACATCGTTCCGTACCACTCCCACATACGAAAATCCGGGGACCGAACCCACCGGGAATCAAACCCAGATCACCTTGGTGGGATGCGAGTTATCTGACCAGTCGGCCACTGCGTCCGCATCAATCCCGTTAAAGTAAATACTCTGAGGTACGGGGATAAATCTTCAGAAATTCACTTTATTTACGTAAACAATGCACACTCCGTCGCAACAAGCTGGAGCTCAAAGCAATCGTTCCAAGAGACTTCGACAAGACTTAATACGCGAAAAGAAATTTTTCCACACCAATGTATGTTAACAACACAGGCAGCTAAGACTCCAACAACGATTTCCTCTTGACGATTGGTTCCTACACCTCATAATACTCAGTTTTATGCCTTCAAATATCTGTATAATTTTGACACTAAAATTCGGAGATATTCACGTTAGTAAATTTTACTGAGAAAACTTTCAAGCATGAGCAGTTTGATATTCTATTGTATTTAGCCAGACAAATATAAGAGTTGCCAATTATATTTTGTATATCAATAATAGCGTTTAGGCAACGTGTGTGTGTGTATGTGTTAGATAAACAATCCAAATTGTATTTTATGTTACGAGATTTTAGAACAGTGTTGGTTAAAATACTGTCCACATACGTATTGATTTGAACCAGAAAATACGTACGTGTAATTTTTGGTTTGTACAGTAGGGTGTAGGTAATTTTTTATATATAATTAAGAACATGTTTAATATTCCATTATGCGCCGTGGCACTGCAGTGGTCAAACCACTCGCTTACCACCACGGTGGTTTGGGTTCGATCCTCGGTGATTTTAGTTCCGGATTTCTCGGACATGGGAAACGTGGCGGACGTTGCCACTGAATGGCGAGTTTTCTCCCGAGTACTCCCGTTTACCCCGCTGCTTGCAATGCGTCGCTGCAACACTGTAGGTCCTCACTTCATGTCATCTCACAGAGAACGGTGGACGTATTCAGTCTCCCTCTCAGGTCGACAGTCTGACTCTCATTGTGTAATACCCTCTACTAAATATTCCGTCAGTTTACTGCCAAAAGTTACACTGTCAAAATGATATGAACTAACAAAATCGCTAGGAATATGTATATGTTGTACAGGTACAATTGCTAGGGTTCAAAGTTTACTCAGCGTTGAGTATTGTTCTGTCAAAACATTTTTAGTTTGCATTTTTCCACTGAGTAACATGTATGACTTACACACTTTTGGCAGTATACAGACGAATAATTTAAGACTCAATTTGTATAAATTAGTATTTTATGATCGAGCCATGACAATTTATTGATAGGGACAGTGAATTTTTGCAAAAAGATTTCTACATCAACTTACTTCAGTGCTTTACGTTCACATATGTAGTTCTGGTTAATAGTAATGAGTGAATATATGTTTTATAACTCTCGCGTCTTGCGGTCCTACGTGCAGATCATGGACACGTGAAATCTCAGTAACCTTATTCTGTTCGGCACAATCAAATAAGCGAAGCGTCTAAACAATGACACAAAGTAGAACTGCAGATGTCGACCTGAGGCAATGAAACAATCCCACACAGAAATATTTTCGCGAAAATCCAATGTCACTCTTTATTGATCGCTAAGAGACACGCCTACTGGCCGTGTGTTAGTGTGAGTGAGGCACGGCACCAAGGGCGATGTTGACTGGCTCCTCTGGTGCGGTATCTCCTCTACCGCAAGACACTGAAACGGCGTGCAGTAGTATCATAGATCACTCGCCTCACTGACACTTATCTTATTGCTGCAAAGTTTTAAGCAAAGTCCATTTCGTGTTTCTAGATTAGCTTTACACGAATCTTGTGAGTAGAATATCAGATATAACATGTCGAGCTGTTTTTAGCCATTTTGAGGGGCTCCTAAATGACTTTTCTAGCGAACGCGTTGCTTTGGAACTACCTTTCCGTAATAATTTGAAGTGTATTTTCTTTTCGCACATTGACACAATGGGCACGTGTGGAATAGTTTCGTAAAAAAACGTATTTACGAACACACTGCAACGCATTTTCAGCGCGTGGTAAGCGGTGCCCTTAAGGGGAGTGTTAGACAATTTTCTTGCATTTTTGTTTTCGAGACATGACATTTATTCAAATTGTATTATCAAAATGTTCTCTTTAACAAGACATAGGATATATTCTTGATAAACTGTTTGACACAAATAATAAAAGAATATTTCATTAATATGTCATGCAGAGTCCTTTCAAGTGAATTACAGGTTAACTTTCAGAATGATTACAAGGCCAATATAGGATCGACACATAAAACAAATATGATCTCCAAAATTCGTCACAAATCTTATATGCCTCAATATTTTCACGATTACCAAAAATGTTGTACAGCAAATGATATTGCAGAAAATGAACAGATAAAATGTATCATCTAGCTCTCCCCTTTAAAGTAATGCGAACGTACATGTCAGCTCCATGCATGAAATACTGCAGCAGATGTAGTTTGGTAGACGTTTGGCTGCCAACGACGCGTTCTGTCAACCCCGGCCAATAAAGCAAACTGCTCCCGCGCGCGCTCGTAAAACTAATGAATCGAATTACATGACACGGGGAAGCTATGAAACGCGTCGCGCCGCATCGCCACGATGGTGCTGGGGTGCGTAGTTGATAGTCGTTTAGCCACTGTTAGCGCGCGCTGAACACGGTCACAATAATAGCTCGTGTTCTGGTGAAACACTGGTCGACCTATAGTCTCCACTAATTACATATCCACCGTGCAGTTAAGGACTATGGAAACTGCTTATCAATATTAAATGAGATTTTTTCCGATTAGATATTTTATCAGCGAACGTTTGTTTATACAGCATGTGGTAGTATGCTTTACTTTCAAGTAAAAAATTAAAAACTGTTTTCAGAAAAACAAGAGTTTGAAACCACAAAAAAAATATACAAAAATGGGAAAGATGTCATTTTTATAATGTTTAATATTATTATTTCTAGGCCTCTATAGTAATCGAATTTCGAAAATACTCGCATTTTCACTTGAAAATAATTTTAACTTCCGTAAACCTCTCGTGCTAGGATTTTTTTTTTCCGTTCGAGGCACGGAAACGGGGAAGGCGATAAGTCGAATATAACACGTCCGTCAGACACATCATCGCCTCTAGGCGCGGAGGACTAAACTAGCGCGCAGTGTTTTCGTAGAAACCGTTTTTCAATGTGACTTCAAGAGATAACCGTACTATTTTGTTTGTAGAACGTATGAGGTAAAGTCCAATGCAGGTTTCTGTGATTTGGTTTTCCGATTACGGTTAATATTTTCTCAGCTACAGCAATGTGAAAAAGTTTTTTTTAGCACTTTTGAGGAGTTTGTAAATAATGTTTTTAATTAGCGGGTGGCAATTTTGAAATCATAGGGAAACAGTTTGAAGTGTGTCTTATTTTCGTAGATAAACGCGTTGGAAACATATTTAATAGTTATACAAGATAAACCACTTTCCGTACCACACTACAGCACGTCTCACGCGCCAGGTCCGCTCACTTTTAAGACAGCCGTCTACGACGCGCCTCAAATACGTTGTAATACACAGGGAATTACTTTATTATTTTCATTTTTTTACGAATCGAGTCCACTTGCGCAACTTGTACCAAAGTACGAAATGGAAACACACTTCGGACAAGGGCGGAATGTCCCAGTTAAGACACCATGCTCGTTAAACACTGTTTCTAAGTCCTCTAACACAGCTAAAAACGGACTTTCCACACTACCGTACATCAAAATTTACCAAGAGGATGTATGTGAAACCCAGATAGAAACGTGCACTGAACTATGCTCCAGACTTCCCACCAATAAAATTGTGTGGTCACCCATCCAAGTCCCAAAACTGCGGGAATCTTAGCACGCTAGTTCGGCCCTTGATTTGTTACGACTATGTGGTATTTGATGCGCGCTCCTAGTTCGCTGTGCAACGACTTAACGATGTGAGAGGTACTGGGTTCGGTTCCCAGGTTCAGCTGGGTGTACACTTATGTTCTTCTGGTTTGGTCATTGAAATTCTTTATTAGTTATTTAGTTTAAGCACTTCACATAAGTTTGCCTGTCACTGTAAAAAATAAAGAGGGAGGATGATAGGTGCAGTGATCAGTCCGTTAAGCCTTGCAGTTGTGCCAAACATTTAAATAGTAGCAGAACACTGGATTTCTATTCTTCTGGAAGGCCGGGATTCGGTTCCTGTGCCGGCCGTCCTGAGTTTTGTTCTCAATTTTTTTTCCTCTTCGAAATAACTCCTGTTGATTTGTACGATGGTCCCTTACTAATGGTAAATGCAAGGTCTATTCCTGTTTGTTTTCTTATTTTCTCTGAGAAACTGGTTCAATCTCTAATTACAACTCTGCCGACGAGAAGTTAAGTAATTGAGTAAGGATAGTTTCTCAATGGTTAAGGTATATATTTATTGAAATAAACACATGATTACTTATATGTCTGGATATGTGGTTTATGCAATAATTATTTGTTATTTGTAAATTTAAAAAAAATGGCTCTCTAAACTAGTTTCAAAATAATTTTTGTAACAGGTTATAAAAATTAATTGCGTAATGTTGGTGTATTATTACCGATTCCTAACGACAATCGCAAAATCATACCCTCGAACACATAAGTTTCAGTTGGTTTCAACACACAAAAATAACCATTTATGAAGGAAACAATCACATAGAAAAAAATGTATCCCCTCCCTCTCCAAGGCCGTTTTTAGCAGAGTTGGAGGGCTCAGAAAAGGGTTTTTAATGAGCGTGGCGTCTTAACAATGAGGTTCCGACCTTATCTGATGTTTGTTTTTTCGTACGTTGGCACAATGGGCGCACGTGGAATATTTTCGTAGAAAAAAAAACCTGTTTACGAGCACACTGCAACGCATTTGAAGCGTGGGGTAGACAGCCGCCATAACCTCGAGAATTATTAGACCTCAAGGACTAATGATTGACGACAGACAGCGTAATTATTCACGCGTTCTTGTGAAGATAAGACTAGCGCGTTGGTGCGTTATTCATTATCCCCCCCTCCCCTTAAACTTGCTTCACTGTCGTCTGAAGTCACTTCACCAAGGAGGACACGATCCACCACAATTTTTTCTTTTGAAAATTTGAAAATTGGACGTAATAACGAGAAAGGGACCAATCCACAGTTTTCTGTAACTGAAACATTCAAGGTCAACGTTCACAGTGTGTATCAAAATACTGTATAGACCGCTTTCCTGGGCTCTTATTTTTGGTCGAATGTTAGGATTTTATACTTGTTCTTTTCCAAGGACATATTTTGAACCTTCTCCTAATTGGTATTATTATCTCAAAATAAATTAATTTGCAGTTGGTTCCTGTTTGCATAACTACGTTATACAAATGTGGCAGTTCAATATGACATCCAGGACATGGGTAAATCAGAAATATGGGGTGGCAATAACAACAGCTACAGTAAAGAACAAGGAGAGGAAGAAAATTTATTTTTCTTGTCAATCTGAGGTGACTACACTTGTACTGCTTCAATGCAGGCCGTTATTTAATTTATTTTAATTTCTTTTATCACTTTAACGCGACCTCGAACAGCACAAGGTCTTTCTAGGGGGAACTCGAGGGAAAGAGGTCAGACGTCGGCCATCGTCCGCATGGAGATATTTTGGGAAGTCCTGGAAAACCGATATCAGGATGGTCGGAGCCGGGGATCGAAAACATGAATCACCATAGTCACGGCTGAAAGACAAAGCTAGAGACGACGACAGTGTGATTATGTCAGTAGCTGCACAAGACAAAGGCCTCAGCGACTCTCCCCAGCTGCGCTGAGCTGCAGGAATATAGCGTTATGTATCGGGGGAATAGTGGCCTGTCTTATGCCAGACTTTCCGCAGTCATCAGCTCGCCATGATGGTCCTGGGTCGAGACCCATGACGTGCCGTCCGTCGATAGCCTATCCATCCGTCATCAGCCTTCAGCATCATGTTAGCGGTGACGACTAATTTGAACTTTCAGTGAGTTGCACCATGGGAGTGCATGACTGAATGTAGTTTTTTGGTCATACTCAGTTTCAAGAAAGGCGATGAAACCGTACTCAATAAAATCACACTTGCAGGTCTTGAAGTATTATAATTACTTGAGAGTGGAAGGGGAAGGAACGGAAAAATAAAACAAGGTTTGAATGCTAAAATATTTGTCTTGGGCCAACATAATATTTGGTTCTACTGAAAATAAATTATTTCAACGTAGCGTTTGGAGATGACCACGTCTCTGGTGAAATATAGTAACAAGATTTCCATAAATTAGTAATTCTCTTTCCCTTACCTCCACAAGTAGCTTACTCTTAAAATGTCTATAAAAAGGCTAGTAATTAAAATGAATAGAAATGTTATTTTATTAATTGAACAATTCTTCAAGATTCTCGTCAGCTTAAGTAACACACTTTCCCTACGCCATGGAAGTTTTAAGATGCCACTGCCAACTCCAGTTTGATTGATCGTTCCTATAGAGCTGTCTAGTGTTTGAAGAATGTCTTCGACAGTTACGAGCTGACGACATCCAAGAAGTTACTACAAGGATCACGTCAGAAGTACGAGATGGATGGTAGAGGCCTTCCAAGCCCTGCCTCGTG
The DNA here is from genome assembly GCA_003012365.1 of Medauroidea extradentata. Lineage (NCBI taxonomy): Eukaryota > Metazoa > Arthropoda > Insecta > Phasmatodea > Phasmatidae > Medauroidea > Medauroidea extradentata. The sequence goes on from PNEQ01047136.1 coordinate 26,735, forward strand.
AACAGCGTTGACATACAGAAAGATGTGCAAACTCAACGATGAACATCTCCGCCCCTTTTGTAAACATAGTCGCAGAAAGAGTTACCCAAAAATAATTGAGAGGATGTGTTACCTATGAAACTTTAGGTGCATTCACGTTGGTGTGTTTTTTTTGCGTGTTGACATTCTGTTTCCTGTTTGTTTAAATAGAGTCCGTCCAAAGAGAATATGGCGTCGGCTTCATTATGTGACATCCCGCTTAGTGGCAAAACGCCAATTTGTTGGTCTTTGCAAGTTAAATCGAGCAGAAATTTTAATTTTGCTTCGGCAATATGATAGGGTGGCTTGATAATAGTACGTAGCGACATGTACTTCGAGAATATTAATTAAATTTGAATAAAAAATTCTAAGTATTGTTACGCTGTTTCAAGTAGCGACTTGGAGCGTAAATGCGCCTGACGACTCGTAGGTATGGACCCCGGTTACTCGCGAAAAGAATTTTGTACCAGTTTGTTTCAGTGCCGTACGGACACAGTTGCAATTCCGCTTCATGGTTATTGGCAGCGTGTCTATGTGAAAAGCCCAATCTCGTTTGACTGAGCCAATTACAGTTACGTTCCTGCAACACCGCACGTCTGTGATTTGCCGGTAGAATCCCAAGGCAGGCGAGAGTTAAAATATCCAATCACTGACCACGAAGAATAACTACAGATGTGCACGTAAGGCACCAAAACAAATTGGGAAAAAAAATTTTTTCGCGAAAAACAGGGGTCCCTAGTCTTAGGTAGAGATGATGGTTTATTGCGGGAGCATTTGACTGTTTGTTGGGTTTTAACGTACGTTCAACTTATGAAAATATTATTGGTTTTCGATTGTTCGTATAGCTGTTGCTCTATTTGACTAAGACAATAAGAATCCAGCTACTGTTATATGTGACGACCATTATTGGTCTGCAGACAGCTGCGTTGCGTCAGACGTATATCACCAAATCGTACATGTGACAAGAAACTACAGTGTTTTCAAGGGTATGTTGGCACAAACAATTTTCGCGATATGTAAAGACGGGAAAAAATCGTGGGTTCACTGACCTGTACGCTAGCCTCCAAGAATATATGTGCCCTCAAGTAGACAACACCTGTTCATTGGCTGCTCGCTGACACTGTGATATGGGCCTGCATTTAGTAACGTTTTTATTATTGGGTCGGCGACTTACACGAGGTGTTAAATAATTCAAGGGCCAATTGCGAAACTGACACGAACATACAGTTGCTTGAATTCTAGCTTGTGCCTAAAAGATAACGCGAAATTTTCAGGTCACTAGCGATAAACCATCATCTCTTCTCGTTGGTGGTACATCACGAGGAAGGTTGTCTTTATGAAAGAGTTATAAATAAGAAAGTTAACAAAGAAATTGTGTGTGGAAATGTTCGTAGGAGGATGCCGTTACGCTTATGTGGCGGAAATAATATCAGTAAGACGACGTCCATCTTCCCTGATTCAAGATTCTATTCTGGTCACGAAGCTCCTTCACAACCGTTCCAGTATACTCGTCTGTTCTCTCTGTTCCCGACGTACCTGATGGCGATGTCCTCATAATTAGGGACCCCTGTTTTTTCGCGAAAATAATTTTGCCCTAGTTTGTTTTAGTTCTTTACGTGCACATCTTCAGCTATGCTTCAAGGTTATTGGTTGCTCGTATTTGAGAAGAGCCGTATCTCATTTGACTGAGCCAATTACAATAACGTTCCCGCAACAACACACGCCTGTGATTTGCCGGAAAAATCCCGAGGCTCGTGAGAGTTAAAATATCCTATCACTGACCACGAAGTAGAACTGTAGATGTGAACATAAGGCACGAAAACAAAGTGAGGCAAAATTCTTTTCGTGAAAAACAAGGGTTCCTACTCGTAATATTATTTGTGCCATGCAACTTTGCAACCTGTTTAAGATGGTTAGTCGGGGACTGCTCATGCCGGCCAACATTTAAATGACAACGAAATAATAATTGCGCTGCCCCCACCCGCGGTTTCTCGCATATGCGTCGCACTACAACATACGCTGTTCAGCCGACCACTGCTCCATTCCTTTCCTACTGAAATGGCAATGCGTTCCACGGTGACTGCGCACGCTCTCCACTCCCCCCGCCATGTCCTCACTTCGTTCCCTACAGTACGTTTCATAATGACAATGCTCCTCGTGACATCCTGTGCTACGTGGCAAGGGTGGTGGATATAACGCTGGCAGTGACGACTTTCCCCCCATTCCCTTCTGAGCACAATACTGGCCACTTTATATATATATATATATATATAAATATATATATATATATATATATATATATATATATATATATAAATGAAAGCTGACTGATTGACTGACTGACTGACTGACTGACTGACATATCAAACTGCAGCCCAAACCACTGGACCTAGAATCGTGAAATTTTTGTGGGGGTTCCCTTCAGGTCGTAGGCGAGCACTAAGAAGGGATTTTTCGAAATTCGGCCTCTAAGGGGGCGAAAAGGGGTGAAATGTATTTCCGAAGAAACGTCGATAGAGCTCGAACCCGACGGCCAATCATCGTGATTTTTACTTTAATAGAACACTCGTAAAAATGCATATTAGCAAATTTAAGGATTTTTCGAAGTTCAACTTTTAAGGGGCTGAAAAGACCTTAAATGTGTATCCAATCAACTATCGATATCTATCGAACCCTTCGGGATAGAGAGTTGATATTCACTTCAAAATATTGCTTACGTAAATACCCAAAAAGCAGTTTTAAGTTCTTTTGAAATTCGACCCCCAGGCTGTAAAAAGGGGAAAAATGTGTTTTAAATGAATCGTCTGTATCTTTGAAACACAATTGGCTATCGTCGTGATTTTAACTTTAATTACTTTCTTTTACTAATGTCTATGACAGGACTCAAAATCGTTTCGAAATTCTTTATTTAAAGGTGAGAAAATACGTGAAAAGTGTTTTCGATTTTCCTTTCATATCTATCGAATCAATCGAGATATCGAAGTGCTCTTTGCTTTAAATTGGTGCTTTTGTAAATATCTCAAGTACCATTTAAAATATATTTTCTGAATTCGGCCCTAAACTGGTTAAATATGGGGTAATATGAGTTTTCGACTCACATTCGATATATATCGATCCCATAGTTTTTTATATAGCGATGTGATTTTTGTTTAGGATTGATGCTTACTCAAATACCTAAAAAGTCATTTCAGGAATATTCGACATTCGCCACCTAAGGACGTGAAAAGGGGTGAAAAGTGGTGAAAAGCGTTTTCAATTAATCGTCGATATATCTTAAACCCAGCCCGCTAATGTTGTGTTTTTTTACATCCACGAGATACCAATAAAGTATTCTAAAACGTGATTCAGGGGATTTTCGAAATTTACTCTCTTAAGTGGTGAAAAGAGCTTGAACGTGTTTTAGATAAATCCTCGATATCTATCGAACCCGTCGAGATATACAATTAATTTTTGCTTCAGAATGATGATTGCAGAAATTATTGCAAAATGGTTTTCAGATTTTTTGAAATTCGATTTATCAATACTGTGCAGGGGTGATATGTGTTTTTTTAGTGAATGATCGATTTTGATTCGACTGAACGGGCTAGCGATGTGATTTACACTTCAGTTGGATACTTATACAAATGTCTAGGATGGAAATTTAAAATGTTTCGAAATTCGACACCCAAAACGGTGAAAAAGCACAAAATTTGTTTTCCATCAACCCACGATATCTATCTAACCAGTAGCGATATTGAGGTGTTGTTCGCGTCAGAGTGATGCTTACATAAATATTTAAACAAATATGTATGTATTTTTTTTCTTTATAAGAAACGTGATTATTAAGAATAAAACTTAGTTGGTCAATAATCAAGGCAGACGATCCGAAAAGCAGGAACGAGCAGCGAGAAACAGCCTATACAGGAATTTCACTACAGTAATCTATCGAGACGTGGTGTTGTACAACCTCTATGAGCCCAGGACACAGATATTTTATTTTATTTTTTTTTATACATTTTATTTTCATGAATTATTTCGACGTTACGTGACGCAGTTGTTTGTCACTCAGGTATAAATTCCGGGAGGTTCTGGGCTCGAATTCCGTTAAAAGCTGCGTGCGAACGTTCAATTCTGACACAAAAACTACAAGGCAGATCGAATTAGTGCACTTTACATGTAGTCTTTAAAAGAGGTAAAATTGCAGTTCGCTTTCCACTTAGGTTCCTCTACAATATCAGCTGACATATCGTCGGTATACTGCCAAAAGTGATTAAGTCAAAAATGCTGTTTCGTTTAAAAACAGTATTAAATTGTAGATATTAACAAAAATGTGGTAGGTTACTACACTGTGACACAGCAGTACGAAACGACGAATAGACTTTAAACTTGGGCAATTGTTCGTGAACAGCATATACATATTCCTAGCATTTTTATAATTTTATCTCATTTTGACATTGTCACTTTTGGCAGTAAACCGACGATATATCATCTCACTAATCTCAGGTTTGGGGCACCAAATACGTTTCCGCGAAACATTAACTCTCTGAAACTTTGTAATGTCAATAAAGTTAAAGTGAATATTTTGACAATATATAATTGTGGGCACCGTCACCAATGGTTGTGCACAGGGTAAACGTATGTTTCTCATTCGAATAACCTCTTACCTTAGGTGTCTGTTGTTACCCCAAAACGTCAAATAGGCAGGGCTATAAATAAAGCCCAGGCGAAGTCGCTGTTAGTGGCAGGGACAAACTTAAGACTGCTTTTCGCGTGGACAGCTATAGCTACTTATCCTTCTGCAGAATTAGTTCAACTAGCCGCTTGGACATTCTAACACTTGATGACTGAAGTACCAATTTTGTGTACAAAGAGGTTTTTCAATAAAAGTAAATGTTATCAGTTACGAATAATACTCGCGAGCAAAGCCGCGGGGGACTGCTAGTACATATATATATATATATATATATATATATATATATATATATATATATATATATATATATATATATATATATATATATATACACACACACACACACACACCCTTTTTTGTTATGTACAAGTGAGGTTAATTCTACTACAGGTTAGAAAGATCAATGTTATAAGTTTCGCACAGGGAAAATTTCTGCCACTTGAGCGCTGGTACCGCTAGTGCACCAAACTGACCAATCACAGAGCTTTCCTTAATTTTATGTTGCATTAAGTTAATAATTCAAAATGCGAAATTGGTTTTTTTTTTCACTGTATATTTAATTAAATGACTAATATAATTTCCAAATTCATTTAAATTAAATTTTACTACGTTTTCATATTTATCTGGTCTCTTAGCGATTAAAGCGAAACTAGTGGCAGGAATTTTCCCTGTGCCAAGCTCTCCCATAAGAAAACGTATTTTCTTTCTAGCCTGTAGTATTAACCTTAGTACAAGCTTGTATCTTCGTGAATTGATATACTCTTGCGTCAAGCCTCAGTTATAACTTTACGTGTGAATCAAGGATTCAGGTAGTTTGGGAAAGATTTACTTGATATTTCAGTAATACTCTTTGATTCAGGTAATTATGTGTTCACTCTTACGTCATTATAAGGTCATTTTGGGCTGTTACGTGGGAAAAAGGATAGTGCCCCCAGTAAAAAATCCACGATGAGCATATATACTTACAGTTGGTCATTCTTGCTGTATTCCGTGGGTGGCAGCGACGATTCGTGTTCAGGCTACTGCTGAGGCGTAGGCCGTGGGGAACGTGGATTCATTTCAACAAACCTGTACTATGTATAGGCTGTATACCA
>PNEQ01047136.1:32618-57080 GCA_003012365.1 Medauroidea extradentata
TTTTTTTTTTTTTTTTTTTTTTTTCCCTCGTGATTATACGTCATTACCACATTTTTGCTGTTTTTGTGATGTAAAAACCTGAAAAATAATAACGTACAGAAATTAGTTAATTCACATTGAATGGATATGCCAAAAGCTATTTTATACACGTTTGTACTGTTGATGAAATAAGAATACTACCGGAAAAAATTTAGAATTATAGCTGTCCCAAATTTAAAAAAAATTATTCTAAGCGTATCTTAAAATTACAGTAGTTACGACAAGACATTTTACTCAAACTTAAAATGTTAACGTTAGCAAGTAATTTTATCTATACCATTTAATATCGTGTATGAAATAAATCAGTCACAAAAATATTTCTACAAGTTGAACACAACCAGTACAGACATAAAACAACAAATAATTGTATGCCAACTTTCTTTACAAGTAACGTAAGGATTAAATTGACCGAAAGAAAAATCTTAACGTGGCATTTAAGCGATCCTATTAATTTGAACAGAAAATTTTTCAACATCTTACATTGCGTTCGTTGGATAATCTCGCTGCTTTCAACAACGGTTCTTAAAACATGATTTCCTATAAACAAATTTGTAGGGTAAATTGATCACATACAATAATATACCGTGATATCGTGATAAGCCACTTTTCTAGCTTCACAAAATTAGTAAGATTCTGTAAATTGAGTTTGTTACCAACAGAGAGTAAAGTGCCCAATGTATCAAATATAGATCACAGCTAAAAGTTTAACATATTTATGTTACTGAAGTTCGAAGCCCTAGCAGTACGAAGTTAGGTAGGTTTATCACTCAGAACAACAAACGTCATGAAACGACTGTGACAGTACAGAACAGAGTAAAATATGTGCTTCGTTAAAAACGTCAATCGAAATATACAGGTGTTTGGAGGTGCAAAATAACTATAAAACAACAACTCTAGATAATGATATATGCCAACTATATGAGCAAGCATTTTCTCGTAGTAACGCGTTCGTTGAACGTATATTGTACCGCAATTAAGTAGACGAAATTTCGACGTCAGAGGTTGTGCCCTAAAAATACGTCATTCGAGAAAATTTGTGCTCAGAAAGTTTGCAGAAACTATTGTCTACGATAACAGGTTTTTGAAGACTGCATATTTGCTTCGAGGAACCTGAAATTTTAAATTGATGTATTTAGTAATTAGTATATGCCATCTTAGCAAGACACAGAGGTAGCTAAATTAATGTACTAAACTACAACTTAGAACGTAGTAAACGTAAAAATTACTCCACAGAACATAACATAGAAATTAACAGAGTACGTTCAGGAGGTGAAAGAAACAGGAAAAGCCGAAAGGGTAGAAAAAATCCATACAGATGTTCTATGAGTACTGAAATGCCAGCTGTTGAGTAAACACAGCACCTCGCGCGGGATTCAGGGCCTCCGTTAAGGATTAAACCCTCCGCCTCGACGAGAGGATTTGCTCTGTGATTTCCGGGGACACGCGAGCTGCATCGTTAATACTTCCGGCCGTGTAGAACACACCGAGGGCTCGTCGTAACGACCAACGACGCTCACAATGTTCTCACCAGGCATGCTAACACTGTGAACCACTTGAATCAGTCATTTGTGAAACAACGTAAGTCAATTTCCTACCAAAAGTAGTTGTTAATGTCATAATTTTGTACATAAATAAGGTGTTCCTAAATGAACTCGTAGTTTAGTGACATGCTATATTCGCAAATAACGCTAATATTGTGGTTTAATAATACGTGTAGACTGTTCGCAAAAAAGTGAGCTTTGCTGAAATATTTCTTTCAGCCATTTTGCAATCATCTTTACAATTTTTAACTTGATAACTTCCCTGAAACTAAAAACTAGTGTGTATGTTTCATCGCTCTCAAAATTTCACATCGTTGGCCGCAATAAAATACATTTATTGGATATTATAAGTGTAGACAAGTGCTCAGCTTAAAATGAACATACTGTATTTACCTCTGTACAATATAATAACACCCACAACTCATTATAGAAGAACATTTACATATGGTGTTTCCCAAATAACTTGTTCACTTGCTTTGTTACTATACACAGAGAGAGCAAAGTTTATCCCAGACAAGCCTTATATATGTTCACATATGGCGAGACCAACATTTCTTTGTTCCCATAAAATTACTGTTGTATTGGCTTAGTTATTCAAAAAAATTGTATATTTAACTAGGCTAAACCCTATTTTTGAGTTGACTAAATCTGTCCGGCAACAAAATATTAAGTTAATTCAACTGTTAAACATTTGTTCGGTTATTTAAAAACGTGTATATCGTTAACTGTACCAAAACGTTTCCTCTGTCCAAATTTTGCTGCGGCAAGTAAGTTTCTGTTCAAAGAATAAAACATTGGAAACGAAAATTCTGTCATCATAAAAAAGGTTGGCAATTATCTTAGTGGTAACGTTAGAGGTAGAGAAAAATTTATCATTAAATGAGGGTAACGTGAGATATAATAAAATAATATTTCCCTCATATATAGCAGTGAGTATAGAAATACACTTGTGATAAATTCCAAATAATGAAAGTCCATATAAAACTACATAAGTGTTCACTCGCAGTTGACAACATCGCCTATAATATAGATATGTGTAAAAGAGTCTCAAATTAATTCCGCTTTGAACCGATGTTCCACGAATTTTTTTCTTTGTTAAAGTGAAAATAACACTCCTATCATAAAAAAATTTTAAATACTTGAACGAAATAAATGTTTTATAACTTTTGATTTGTGTAAAGCAGGATTTATTTTCAAGAAGCTAAAAATCTTCACATAAATTATTTTATTTATTGCATCAAAAACACTTCTGTGCACGAGTTCGTTTTACACCAGCCATCAGACAAGGAACTACGTTTTTAAATTAAGTGTGTTAAAAAGACACCGGTACAAGATTTAAGGTTACTGCAGCGAAAGTTAACTGCAGGGCATTCTCAGTAAAGTGAACAGTTTTATAGCACTAGTAATGTCTTTCGTCAACCAATATGTGGCTTCCCTCCACTTGTTTGAACGAACACAGCTGTGTTAGTAACAAACACAGAACAAAGAATCCCCCAACTTCTAAGCTAATGTAGCCGGCCTCCGTAGAGTAGTTGGTTAGGCGCCGGTCTACGGTGCCAGAGGTCCTGGGTTCGAATCATGGCTCGGGTATGGATGTTGTTTTGTCTCTTCCTCACTTCAACCTGATTGACTCTTAAGACATCGGTGATAAAAGGCCGTAAAATCCTCTCATCTCACCTCCACGGTAATGTCTAACGACACAAGATAGTCACCTATTGCGCTCTACGAACAGGTATCATTTCATGAATGTTACGTCCAGTAAACATAGTTTCGACTGCTCGGGATTTTAAGGGGCCGCGGTGGCCGAAGGGATGCCGTGTTCGATTCCCTACCGGGGAGGTGACGCTCACTGTCACTTCCTCGGTTTCAGGACTGGGTGTTTGTGTTCGTCTTGTCTGGGTTCCACACGTCAACGTACAATTACGACAATTAGACGAAAACAAAGTGACTGGGGATTACATGAATTAGCCAACTTAAAGGGGGAGGGACTGTTTGGTGCAGTGGCGAGGCGATAGTCTTGCCATTGTACCAAACATTATAAAAATTTAATAAAAAGAGATGTCAGACCTCTCGCCTCCCACCAAGGCGATCCGGGTTCAATTCCCGGCGGGGTCAGTCCCCGGATTTTCGTGTGTGGGAATCGTCGACGATACCGCTGGTTGGCCGGTTTTCTCTGGGATCTCCCGTTAACCCCTACCCATTCATTCCGGCGCTTTCCAAACATCATGTCACCCCCACCAGCGCTAAAGACCTCGATGTTAAGCGATATATGTATATGACTATGTGTTTATGTGTGTTGTATTATTTTTGACAAAACAAAAAAAAATTCCGGTGCCTTTTAGTAGGTAAAGACACGCAAAACTCACGTTATTGTTTGGCCAAAGTCTAAAAAGTCTAGACTGCCCAGCTCTGTACATATCACGACACAACACGTGATTCCATTGGTCACGATCATCTGTGTAATGACAGTTTCATGTGTGTCCTCTACACAGGAGGTTGGTCGCTCTACCGTCGAACATTCGATTACTGGACGGAATCGATTCCCTGCGGCAGGCAACGACATTCTCGGCCATTGGGAGACGTCAAGCGAACGTACACCTCTTACAGTCTAGCCTACTGCACGGCAATAACGTGAATTTTGTACGTCTCTGCCTAGCTTAACTTATCATCGATGGAAAGGTCATAATAGACGGATGATCGTGCACGAAATGTACATTGAATCACTGTGAAAAAAAAGTTTAAGTACACCATGATAATTTTCACGCAACAGTGAAATTTCGGTACGTATACCTGTATGAGACTCACGACGTTCCGGCATTTCCGTACATTGTTCATTTATTCACAACATTAAAGGTTACGTAGTTGTTAGCAACAGCTCACGTGGCACACTGTAAACGCACGTACAAATTTAGTATATCTCTAGGGAGTGCAGATTTCCATAAAGAATTTACTGTTATATATAAAAATATAAATAAAAGAATATGTTAAAGCAAATTATTTAAAGTTGAATGAAGATGTAGATGCCTCGTGAGCTACAGTGTCACTATATTCAAACACATGAAAATAACCCATATATCCTATACGTTAAGAAAAAAGCATGAAACACGAAATGCAATCTGAAAAATATTATATACATCACATGTTTAGCTCGCTTCTTGCATGGCGATATAGTCAGGCGCAATTAAAGCTGGAGTAACAATCATCCGTCTCGTCCGTCAGTCGAACGTCCGTCCGTCAGTCAATCACGTGACCTTTGTCAAATCGGAGGCTTCCAATGTTTCCATTCGTCCGGCCGTCGAAAACTTGGTTAGTTCTTACTTTTAACGGACGACGGGTGAAAGTACTGCCTTCTTAAGATGGCAGTGATCGTTCCCACGGTTTCATTTTAATAAGAAGACTGTTGTGAGGTTTGATTTATTTTATATTTTTCTTTAGTAGTACTGCAAAGTTCATTATATTAAAATACGATAGAAATAATTTTGGCATACGGAAAGCATTAACATACTAGAAGAAATTAATTTCTCTGCATAATGAATACTGAAGTAGAAACGCAAATAATTTTATTAGTAAATATTATGATCGCAAAATTTAATATTGAATGGCATGTCTACGATTTCCCCACGAAAAGTCATTTTCCGTTTTTAAAAATGTCAAAATTCATTTAACTTGTTGCGAAATATACGTGTGTTCAATTGTACTAAAATTTTGCTTCTTGGATTTGTCAATTACGTCTATAAACTTTGGAATGTAGTATTTCGTTGTCACCGCAGTTTCTGTTTGATAAGCTGTTCCCTTTTATTTTAAGTTGGCTACACTAAAACGTTGTAGTAATACCTTACACACCGCAGTGAAATCAAGTAGACAACAATTGGCTAATTTTTTTCAACAGTTGAAACTTCCTAACAATAATCATTGTCATTATAAGCCGCACTTTTTTACACCAATAAATCTGTGAAAACACCATAGCTTTGATGTGGAAGGTATTACAAGTGTATAAGTATATTAGTGACAGTTTCTTTATTATAGAAAAAATATACAACCAAAGTAATTTAAGTTGGTGAAAATACTTTTGTTTTGGTGTTTACTTATTGGTCAGAATTCCACAAAATATATAATGATAATATAATATGAAGAAGGGACCAGAGGACCAGGGTTACAAAAATATATGTTAATGAGGTTAAATTTATACAACATCCTTAAAATAGGCAGACGTGCGAAACTTTTTACATCGACCAGCACTGCAGGTAGGCAGAACCAATTGGCACGAGCAGTAATAAATGTTTTAAGAGTATCATAAACAGCAAGGAATTACGTCACAGCGTGTATTAAGAAACCCTCTTAGCATTCGCCTGGAGAGACTTCGGAAAACTCAGAAAGGTGTTATCAGAACGGTTGGAAAGTAAAGATAAGGGTTTGCTGCGCTGGCTATAGCGGAAACTCAGAATTTAAACATTAGGACATTGCAACGCTCCCCTGGTAATTATAAGAGGAAACCATCCCCAAAACATCGCCAAGACAACGCGACCAAACACTGTCTCTACCTAGACCTAGACAGATATTGGAATTTATCTCTCATCAAAAATAACATGAAATCTTTGCCTGAGGCAACCAGAAAAAAATATATGAAAAAGAAGAACAAAATTTAAACAATATCAAAATTTATTAATTACTTGCAAATAAAAAAATATATCTGAAATATTATACTATCATTGTAACTATTAACTGTCATACACAAAATATACCAAAATATCATTAATTTATGGCTTTACAAATGCCATACATAAAACCGAAATAAAAATGACTTGGCCTCAGTAAAATACTTCTCTAAGAATTACATTAAAAATTACTTGGCCTCTTTAACAATATCAAAATTTTACATTTAATACATTGAATCTACGTTCACACATGGACCAACCTCCAAGTAAAAAACAGTAACATAATTCTGGCTAATACTTAACTTAACTGTGGCACAAACAGCATTTCCGCCCAGGAAAACGATTCTGAAAACGTAAAGTCTCCTGTCTCTGAATTAAATCCATGGCCTCTGAGTCCGAGAGTCTCTCAACCAGAGCATCCTCCCTTCTCCATTTCCATGTCCGAAACTCTGCTATTTATTAAAAATAATAACCAATCACAGTTCAGATACAATTACATCATTACAACAGTCCTGCCCTCTATGCCGCGCGCCATCTATACGCTTGCAGCGCTATCTACATTTAAGTGGCGCTATCTACAATAATCAACATGAGTGCCAACTTGCGAAACCAAATCCTTGTCTTCAAACCTCTTCGATGACGTGAACAAGCAAACAATTTCGATCCTCTGCTCAGTTGTCTGCCGTCCGTCGGAGAACACACCAGCACTGCTCGTCGTCAACACCAGGTAAGGTGCATTTTACCCACCGCACGCAGCAAAAACGTTCAGATGTATACGATAGTTTTCCTTGAATAAGACGAGGAGCGTCTCAACATTTAACAGCCTTTGGAAATGCAAGAAACGGAGAAGACAATTTGAAACGTGTCGGCGAACATCTGAACAGACAATGTGTAGACACGTGGCGTATAATTTAATCTCTGCACACCCCGTGATAGCGTAGCCAATATGAACATTCTTCAACCTTACTATGTCAAAACAAATTCATTAGTATTTCTGTTGTAACGAACGAAGTTTATGCCAAATTTGCTGTAAATTGTTTTTGCTCTTTACAAGGGAAATTCTTGGAAACTCTATTGCAAAATTCCTTATAAACCTGCAACATTTCTTGTAGAACTCACAAAGTATATCTTTGTAAGATCACAACATTTGAATTTTACAAAGAATCACGTTTTAATTTTTCACAAAAACAAACAATCTTAGTAGTTTTACAAGGAATTTGTTTCGCAGCTGGTTTCCAAGGATTCCTTTGTAAGTAAATAAATGAATATATGTATATATATAACCTTGTATTGTACTTATATCAATATATTACAAGGTCATGCCTTGGTAATATTGTGTAGTGTATATTGTGTTCAATACACCTAACTGACTCTCATCGACAAAAGACGTCGTTCGTGCTAAATCGTTTCACTAATTGCTGGAGACCCTGGATTTTCGTGGAAATATTTTTTCCGTCTTTCAATGTCTTACTTGCGAATTTGCTGCTCTATGCTTCAAGGTCAGTAATATGATGTTATCAATCTCGTTGTCTCGGGGTTATACATGCCAATATCAGACTATGGTGTCGCAGTAACCTTATTCCGATTGGCACAGTTTAATTAATGAGAGACGACACTGCACAAAAACACGCTGGTAATAACCATGAAGCGTAGCTGTAATATTTGTAAGTAAGTCTTTGAAACACAATATTGAAGAAATTTCTTGCGAAAATCCAGTGCCTTTACTGCTGACTCTTTTTTAGTACAGTTTGCACCATGAATTCATTTTTTGTGCGAATTTCTGTATTGTGAATTATCTGACTGAAAGGTTATCATTCAACAACTACGAGAAGCTAGCATAAATAGATTTAAACATACTCGCGCAGAAAATATAGAAAAAATAAAGTGTTGTGTACAGTAGGGATGGCGAAAATATCTGCCGATTTCCTGATATGAATACTAGGACCACTCACATATCTTCACACTCGAGTAAATAGCTGCAGTCAATTGCCTGCTTGCTGACACATTGCTACACCATGCTTGGAACTGCAGTTTTTCACTTCATTATTAATGGGCTGGAGCATTCACGTAGTGTCAAAAACATAGCTGGCCATTGAAACATCTACACCAAGAAGGGAGCACATAATGGACGCCAAAACTGATGAGGTGTATAGAGCACGGTAGGTCAATTACGTGACCCGAGTGGCGCACCACGTTGTTCAAAACAATAACTCTGTTGTTATTCCTTAAAATCTGGCACTGCATTACGGTTATTATATTACTACTGCGGTTACGTTATCGAAGTCATAATCATAGTTAATTACTACAAGAAGTTATCAGTAATACTAATGAGTTTTTTTACCTCAATCGAAGTCAGTGCAAATAAGCCTTAAATGTGCAATTCCATAATAAAGGTCAATGAATATGAAATAGCATAATTTAATTATATCAAGCTATCTTATAACACAATGGACGTACAAAATATAGAGCAGTTAAATCAAATCAAAGTTTGGATTACAAAGTGACAAAATATTTACTTTGCTTTACAATCGGCCTAGCAGTGCTTGAAGTACATTCTTTAGTAATTATGTATTCATGGCATGCAGTCTTCGAAATTAAAAATGGCAACAACCCATACCCAGGAATTAGTCGAAAGTATGGGAAACACCATCGAAAGAAAGAAATAAACCATATGTCCCCAAAAATTAATTGTGTACGGAAATCGTATTAATTATTTTGACTCTAGAAACAATATATCACTATAATAAGTAGTACAGGGTGCAACCAAATACTTTACAGACTAACACCGGACATCGCTATGCTAATAACAAAGAGAAATGTGCGAAAATTTACCTAGCTTCATGAGGTTGAACAATGAATAAATTACTAGTGTTATTACTTTTATGTTAACATAAATGTTTCTCTTGTTTGTTTGACCATCTGCTACTTTTGTTTTAGTCACTTATGTATGTCAGAGGCAAAGAAACCTGGTTACTCGACAAAGAAATACTATTTCTATTTATAGTGTTGTATTGGCAGCGCAAATATGTTATCAATAAAAGTAAAAGTAACAATTTTAATTAACGCCTTTTGTCTTGACTCCCATGACGGGCCATGATCCATCATTTCTAATGATTTCACTATAATTATTTTTTTCATTCCTGAACAAGACAAGATATCAAAAAAGTCTAGCACGGTTTTGTTAAAAATTGTTTTTACTGCGTATATGTGATTCGAGATAAAGTGCGCACTTTCATAACCCTAGTTACATTTTTTTTTCAGATGATTCATAGTTTCGTGGCACATGTTAATATAAACAAAACACTCTAAGTAATAATCAAAGTGTATAGATTGTACCATAGTCAAACTGTAATGTTAAGTTACAATAAATGTAATTTTTAAATTATTATTCTAGACAAGATGGTTTTAAAAAGTGCTCACACTTTATCGTGAACCTACTATAGTCTTATTTTTTTTCTAGGCAAAAAATGGTATGGATTCTTTAATGGGAATTTTCTTAGTTTCAGGGGCCATGGTGGCCGTGAGGACAGACCTCTCGCCTCCCACCAAGGCGATCCGGGTTCAATTCGGTCGGTCCCCGGATTTTCGCATGTGGAAATCATGCCGGACGATGCCGCTGGTCGGTGGGTTTTCTCGGGGATCTCCCGTTTGCCCTGCCCTTTAATTCCGGTGCTGCTCCATACTCATCTCATGTCACTCTTCGCCAGCGCTACAGACCTCGATGTTAAGCGCTGGCCAAACACACACACACACTCTCTCTCTCTCTCTCTCTCTCTCTCTCTCTCTCTCTCTCTCTCTCTCTCTCTCCCCTTAATTTCATAATTAGCTGAAACCATTGTGTGTTTTGTCTTGAAAACAAAGTAGATATCATAATGTACGTATTTAACTCAATTGTGTTACAGTTTTCGATGTCTGCACTCGTTCAAGATTAAGGCCTTGTTACGGAGTTTTGCAGTGATTTCGAAAATATTTTTTTATTGCTACCTAATACTCATATCAAAATTTCGCTGCACAGTTTTGACACTTATATGTTATAATTTGTAGCTGAATTTTTCGTAGAATTATACTGGACGGTTTTTTAGATTTCATTACCCAGTACCACGTTTTTCGTCGTGAAAATAAGCAAAAATGAAGGAAATTATTTTTTTGCTGGCGAATGGTACATTATTTTAAAAAACGCGTCCACAGTATTGTGCATCGTGTGATTGCACATTGACTCATATGTTTTCAAAACTTTTGGTTAAAAAATATTTGAGTTATTGGCACCAGTCTGAAAAAAAAACTCGGGAACAAGCCCTTAAACAACTAATTGTCTTAAGGGTGTTCAAGTGCGATAAAGTCATAATTTTATTTTTACATGAAATAGTGTTCATTTTGTAGACGATAATTGTGAGTGCAGATTCCTCGTACGAAACAATTTTATCTCTCATAGTTTTCCCATAACGGAGCGTCAAAGTCAAAATTTGCTTGTTACGCTGCCATGCAAATAATGAAAACTAATTGACATATTTAAATGAAATAATTCACTGTGAACTAACATCCCATGAGCTCTGTAATAAAACATTTTAAAACCCACAACTTAATATTTTGAAATTTTTAAAAATATCGCAAAAATACAGAAAAAAATTGGAAATTCTTCATTTTTTTTTTAAATATAAAAATAGTTCATGGGATATGATTTAAAGTTTTTATTACGTAGCCCATGGTATGTTATTTCACCGTGAATTATTTCACTTACGTAAGTCAATTGATTTTAACTATTTGCATGGCAGCAGAATATGCAAATTTTGACTTCGACACACCGTTATGAGAAAAGTATGAGAGCTAAAATTATTTTGTGACAGGAAACTGTACTCACAAGCATCGTCTATAAAACTAACACTATTTCATAGAAATATTAAATTATGATTTTATCGCACCGAACAGCCTTAAAAGTAGTAGAAATGATGGATGCCGTGTACAGCAGGCGCTAGATGCCGCGTCTGAAGTACGGAAGCAGGCAGACGATAAGGGTGTTTGTGCATCGACAACCATATAAGTCCAGTGCGTGCTTCTTTAGTTTAGTTTTACGATTCCGGTTGATATTTTTTTGGTGACAGAAGTCTGTGAATTCCTTTTTGGTCATTTTGAGGCGACCCGAATTCATGTTTCTAATCACGACATCTAAAAACAAAAATAGAGAAGCATAGTCATTAAATGTGTTTTCTTTTCGTAGGTAAAGTAATCGAACGCACGTTTAACAGTATCTCTAAAAAATACTTTCTCGAAACACGCTGCAACAATGATCATGTGCCAGCTGCATGGGGCTATTGAGAGGGAGAGACAGATGATAAATTATATTTACCGATTCTCTGCAATAACTTCTGTTTTAAAATAGTTTTAGTACATGTGGCAATGTTGAGGCATAGAAGGTATTTGAGATGAATTTTGAAAATCTTAATAGTGTTACATGTTCATCTTACATTAGACTTGTAATTTTTCTTGAAAGTTAACCTGTAATTTACTTCCAATGATTCAGCATAACAAATTAACGAAAAATTCCATTATTTTATATGTCAAGCAGATTATCAAGATTATATCCTATGTCTTGTCAAAAGAGAAAATTTGGATAATACACACAAAAATACAAGAAAATTATCTAACACTCCCCCTTAAGTGTGTGGGCTAACGTGACGGCAGTGTGGCGTCGCTGTAAGGTATATGTATGGTTGTTGTTTCAGAACGGCTCAATGTGCTGTAATGTTGTATGTTTGGATGCCGTTTCAGAACGACTCAAAGTGCTGTAATGTAATATACTAATATACTTGGTTGTTGTTTCAGAACGGTTCAATGTACTGTAAGGTATACGTCCGGTTGTTCCAGAACAGCACAGAGTGCTGTAATGTTGTATGTCTGTTTCTTGTTTCAAAACGGCTCATTGTGTTGTAATGTAATATGTTTGGTTGTGGTTTCAGAACGGTTCAATGTGCTGTAAGGTATACATCCGGTTGTTCCAGAACGGCTCAAATTGCTGTAATGTTATATGTCTGGTTGTTGTTTCAGAGCAGCTCAATGTGTTGTACTGTTATATGTTTAGTTGTTGTTACAGAACAGCTCAATGTGTTGTAATGTAATATGTCTGGTTGTTGTTTCAGAACGGCTCAATGTGTTGTACGAGCAGAACTGGACACGGCTGGTACACGAGCAGCTGCGCAAGTTCGAGACGAGTGTCGTGGCGGCCACTAAGATGGATGGCTACGACGGCAAGGACATCAAAGACGCCGACCAGCAGTGGTCCTTCAGCGGCGCCCTCCTCTACTGTGTCACCGTCATCACTACCATCGGTGAGCCTGCCTATTGACACGATCCTGGGCCTCAGGAGCCCTGCCAGGAGCATATAGGGTGAACCCAGGAGCGCATCCAGGGGGTGGGTGATCTAACATCCCCCATTAACCAACAAAATTTTTAGAAAATCATACTAAAAGAATAAAATTATTTTTCCAGTATAATATTCAATGCTTCGTTACGAAATACTGCTAAAATATCACTATTTTGCATCTCGAAATCGAAATTTTCCCGGGGGAGGACGCTCCGGATTACCCGCTTTAAAGGGGAGGTCTCAGGTTAAACACCCTCTTACGAAAATCCTGGCTACGTCTCTGGGTAAACCTACCCTACTTCTGGCGCTCATGGAAATTCGCGAGGGTAGTGTAGGTCAGCCAAAATTTCAAGCTTTTGTTGTTTGAAATTTTACCACGGATAAATATATCCGTAATCAACATTTTAACTGATGACCCCTCTGTCAACAACTAAAACTAATATTGTGTATATATATACACACACACATAATATTGTTAAAGAATGCACTGTGATGTAGCATGTAAAAACGTATTTCTCATTAAGATTTTTTGAATTCCCGTCATTTTAAAACCTCAAATAGCATTGCAGGTGGTTATAAAATACTGGTAATGGACAAAAGCTGGCCTCGTGACTAAGATGACCTACCTACTCCAGCGAGTAAATTTTCATAAGCGCCTTTCGTGATACTAAGGCTTTGAATGCCCTCATCAACGAAGTTTCAAATGTAGGGCTAATTGTGGTAATACTTTTGCTAATACGTATTACTTTCTTTACACCATAAAAAATTCTCTACTCCTAAGCAAATCAAGTTTTTACTATCCAACACTGTGATGGCTGAAATGTGATTTACCACGGTGTAAGGTATATCACGATATATTATTAGGTTGCGCTAATGTGAGTTTACATGTTATGTTGGAATCACAATAGCACGACAGACTCAACGCGAACGGCGTGATGCGACATTAAAAATTTCTCGTTATTGAGAACACTATTTTGACTGCCACGATGGAAAAAAACTAATGCACTGAACTAGCGTGCAAGATTTCCGCCGAACAATTTTTACTATGGGACATTAAGTGATGACCATGTAATTATATTGATGCGAAATCTTGAGCAAAGTTCAGTGCACATTTCTATCTTAGTTTCACTTACAACAGTTTAGTATATTTTGAAGTACGGCAGTCTGAAAGATGCCGTTTTTTAGCTATATTGTAGGGCTTGGAAACAGTGCTTGTAATGAGCGTGGTGTCCTGGCAATGACATTCCGCCTTTGTCCTATGTGTGTTTTCTTTTCGTGCATTGGCTCAACGGTCTCGTATGGAATAGTTTCGTTAAAAAGAACAATACCTTTCGAACCCTGCAACGGATTTGACGTATGTGGCAGGCGGCACTCTGAGTATTCTGTGTCACCAAGCGCATTAGGATAAGTAAAGATATGAGGCTTTACATGTTAAATTATATTCGGTGGTTTTCCATCATCTTTCAAGATACAGCTTCCGGACTGTACCCCACTATATTCATTGAGATGCGGGAAATATTGCTACGTGACAACATGAAGAACATTTTGGTCTGAGCAGTACTTATTGTCTCTGTGTAATAACTTTACCACCGGAACCTGTGTGAAGAGTAACTGGTCCGTGTTGCTAGCAGCGATTTGTTATAAAGTGACTTTGAAATAATAACAGACAGTAAGCTTATTCCAGGGTATGATTGCCGTCTTGTTGCTTCTGTTGTCTGGCCTTGAACAGCACTGATCATAGGTTTTCTGCGATCTTTGAAAAGGGTTTTGAAAGAAAGTTGAATGATTAGTTAAAATTAATTTTATTTTTCGCTCAGTATGGTTTATTTCAAAAAATTAGAGATGCATTATTATATTCTTGTTCGAAAAGTTCTTAAGGCAATCATTTTTCCTGCCTCATTTATCAGGCAGTTTATATTAACCAACAATTTGTAAATGTAATTTTAACTATTCTTAAGTTCACTGTCATTGCACTGGGAAGAATAGGATTAATGTACAAGCTCTCATTTCGTTCAAATAGGACAGTTATTACGTTTGGCTGTCTGTATTATTTGTATTGTTTTACAAAAATTGGTTCTGAAGCATCTATGTAAAATAAATAATATGTTTTGGAGAATGAACAATTAGTTATGTTGTATACATAATCCATATAGTACCGATAGCAAACACGATTGTTGTTCCTTATTTTTTTATCGAAATTATGTGGCTACAACAATATATGTACACTGATATAATATTTTCCTCAGTGTAGAATTCATGTTCTAGTAGTTAATTACTCAGAAAATGTAAACCCTTATTTTTTGCATATTAGATAATACAACGTTAGCAAACCTGTATATTCTAACTGTGTATATACACTTACAAATACTGATTTTTTTTATCGTAAAATTATCCTTGCTTATTTTCAAAAAAGGTTGAGTTTTGCGAATGACACTGAACGGTGTTGGTTTACTGTACCTTTCAGATGCCTTGTAAGTAGTGATGCTGTGTAGTGAAAGCGCTCTGAATCCGCTTCACTGATTCAATCCAACTGACTCGATTCTAGTTCAGTGAATCAACTCGGTGTACTGTTTCAATTCACGAATCATCCAAGTCACTGGTGACGGTACAACAGAATCATCGATATATAGGTCGTTCGGGATAAAGTGAGCACTACAAATGTAACCTTTGAAAAATATCACTAGCCGTTATTGCATATAATTCAACATTAACATTAGCAGCTTTACAACTCATATGGTTGGCTGCAAAATTACGCGATACAGTTCCGTGTGCTTCCTACTTAAATTCATCAATACTGAAACAATGTTAACCGAAATCGACATACTTGTATTTTATATAATTAATAAACTTTTTTTTGAAACTATATTGGTTCCTACTGACTGCAAAATCTATCTTACTCGCTCAAATACAAAGTGCCGTGTCAAGAGAGGTTACACATTTCCTGCCGTTTGCATTTAAATGCGGAAAGATACGAATTGGCTGAAAATAAAACTTTGGCGGGCGTTTTTTGAGTACTTACTTTGTCCCGAACCGCCTATACCGGTATAGCGGAGAGAAGTTGGCTAGCTTTCCTGTTGTAACTACTACACATGAATGTTTCATGCTTCTTGTGTCACTGTTTAAAGTTAATATTTTCCCAGAGAGTGGTCGGTTATGATTTTGTAATTATGTTTAACGGGGATGTACGATAAAGTGAACCATTATTCTCATCTTCAGCACTATCGAGCTGACGGCTGCTAAGTCGAGGAAAACTCATAAAAACACAAAAGTAATAAGCTCGATAAAATAAACGAAGACAAGAAATACTAAGAAAGAATTATATGTTGGAGAGAAATATGTAACATATAAATAATTCCAAAATAGAAATATCATAATAGAAACTAAACGGAAATAAATAACAGACCAACAAGATCAAAACTAAGTACCTGTAATTGGCAATGATATTATACGAGAACTATTTGGACAACTCAAACAAACACAGCGACTAACATTGACGTCAACACAGACCACACACAACGAATGTTACACAGGTGGAAGTATCATGCTTTCTATGACAACAGATGAATTATGACTGTTGACAAAAGCTGACTCGGTTTCGATTTTATTTTTGTGTTTTCGTTTATTCTCTCGTACCCAGTCTTGTTTTGTTATTATATGTTATCAGCGACATAGCAAGATTCGCTGGTAAGTCGTATGTCCAACATAATAGTCCATTTTTCAAAGTAAAAATTCATTTCAATGATATTAAAAGGATAACAATAACTATAAAATCGTATTTGGAAGTATAATAATCATTTTAAATTGTTAGTTAAAATAATGAGATAATAAATAGCTTACACTTATGTTTCGAACTTACGCACACAAGCAATAAGATCCAGGCCGTGTAACTAAGACAATTAAACCTCTTAAACGTTCTGATGGTTGGCAATTTTCTTCTTAAAAGACTCGTGATTCATTTTACGATTTCTCAAAGTTCTAGTTTTTACAAATTTAAACTCTATTGATGAGTATTTTTTATTTAAAAAAATGATCAGGGTTTCTAGTACTGCAAACAGCAAAATTAAAAGTATTTCTGGCCACGTTGTTAAAACTATTTTTATGTAGGAAGTGGATGATTCTTTGATAAAAATATTGGATTAAAGAATTATTTATACTTTTCTTATTTTTACCGGCGTAAAATATATACATTAAATTCAATTTCCTGACTTAGGTACTAGCATAATTAGCAGGGTCTCTAATGTAACAGTAAGAAGCACGACTTAAGTATCATATTACGATATGTTACGTACATGGCAAAGCTCAGCCGATATGTGCAAAGTGACTTGTGTACCGAGATATATGTAATTCTGTGATACGATTTGATGGAACAGTAAAATGTATTTATACACTCATATTCAACTTATTTTCAGTTTGCCGTATTTTCAAAACGCTATTTCGTAATGTACGTCACTGTGATCTACGCTTACGTGCGTTTATGCTTGAAGGAGAGGAACCATCAAAACTTGTTGCTTCTGGTGCTATCACTCAAATATGGAGTGTTTCGATTTGATAAACAGGTGACAGCTTCGAGGAGAACATTTGATAGAACAGAAGCAGTTTTTAACACAATATATAATTGCTGATACACATATTTGCATTATACATGAGGACTTAGTGATATTTATATAGGACACTAACCGTTAGTAAGTCAAATAGACTAAAGGATACAGCATGGAGGATACAAACCGTACTAATGTATACGAAAAATATTTATCTCGTCAAAATTTCGGTATTATACTTATATTAAAAAACAAGTAACTGTCGTTGAAGTAAATCTTTAAAAACACACATCGAGTAGTTGCGCCTGTAAGAATATTTGCCTGGGATCCCCCGTATTATGGACGGGATATCAAGAGATTAAAAGGAAGTGTAGGTATATGCATGCGAAATAGAGGAACGAAGGGATGGCAAGAGCTAAGGAATGGATTAGGCAGATGGGAATAGAGCTACAAAGAAATATTAGTCAGGGAAAGAATGATTACAAAGTGAATATGATGGAGTAGGGTAGAGGGAAGAAACGGATGAAATTGTGTCATTATCTGAAGAAGGTAAAAAAGGAGCTGACAGAGTAATGTGAGTGTTGGAAAGGTGCAGACGAACAAACTGGCAATAATAGACAATTATAAATCTATGAAAACGTTAATAATTGAATAGCTTACTCAAGAAAATGCCTCAATTGATATGTACTCTCATTACAGTAACCCAAAACAAAAATATTCTTTTAAGTGACAATTGTGCTTACTGATTGATCCAGTCAAGTTATTAACTGGCACAATTTTCAGAATTTATAGTGGCTTGAATTTCACGTTTGTGTTCAGAGCCAATCAGCAAATCGAAATTTAAAAGTTACACGGAATATTCATGTTGCTTTTCAATGGACGCCCGCTTGCTAGGACAGTTTCCAGGTACTATTTAGAGACAAAAAGTAGGGTAAAATTCCCCTGCATTTAAGGGAGCAAATTATGCTTACATGGAAGCACACAAAGAAGACCGCGAACGTGCAGAAGTCGGATCTCATATTTGCCAGCACGACGACACGGATTCGATTCCCGGCGTTTTCGATCCCGACTTCGTTACAACACAATTGTCGTTGCGGCAACAATAAGAATAATTTTGTAAAATTAACCTACAAAAATATCTTTGCCGTTGAGAATATTTTTGTTTAAGGTATACGGTAATGATAAAATTAAAACGATGTCATCATTAAGGGCGCCACTTACTTTCACGCTAGAACCTCAAAAATAAACGAGCTATAAGGGCGACCATGAAGTACGCATAAAATTCTGCATTGCCACAATGATTCAAGCAGATAATAGAGTGCACAGTTCCCGCCGATCCATTTTTACAGCGGGACTTAGAAGCGGAGACCATATAATTTTACTAATGATAATTCTGAAGCAATGTTACGTGCATGTTTCTATCTGGGTTTCACATGCATCCGGTTAGTACATTTCGAAGTATGGCAGTCTGAAAAGGCAGTTTTTTTAGCTATGTTGGAGGACTTGGAAACAGTATCTTTAGTGAGGATGGTGCCTTCAAAATGTTTTGTGTTTCTTTTTATTTTTAAATTTAACTTTTAAATTTCAACATTTTTTAATACAAATATATTTTATATTTTGTTTTTACATAGAATAAGACTTAGTCTAAAACATCGTTATTCACTGTAAAATATTGCGATCGTTTCCCAGGCAGACTGCAAAAATCGAAAGGTCAAAACAACCAAAAAATCTTTAAAATAAATTAGAACAACTCATACCTGATCACGAACATTTTACACGTCACAAAAAAAAATTGAAAGTTCCAGTTCATGGCACGTCCATGTACAGAAAATCGTTTACCTATTTAGTAGCCAAAATGTGGAACAACCAGCAGACCAACACACTAAAGTACTATCCTAAGAAGCCAAACTCAGGTCCACTGTAACAGCACAGTTGATTTTATTTACCTTTGTGTATTAAATTTAAAAGAAGTGTAATGTTGCAATAGTTATAAAATATACGTACGGTCATGTTAACTATTAATGTAAACTGTACTAGTTATTTGCTATCTCCGTGTTAATTTGTTATTGTGTATTGATGTAAAATGGTGTCTAGTGATTTACGTACTTGTTGCAAACCGGCCTTTCGCTGAACTGCACGTGGGTAAACAAATAATAATAAATAATAATAATAATAATATATTGGTCGAGAGAGACACTTATACAATAGGCCTACTACTGATAATATTTATTGTGAATATAGTACGTTAACTATCTTAATAGAAACAAATGCTTCAGGGACGAATACAATTGGTGTTATAAATTTAAGTAAAAATTCTGAAGAGAAAAATAATAATATTTGTAAATATCTTAACAAAAATTTAAGTAATTAATACAAAATCCACTGTGAAAACTGAGAACGTATAATTTTGTAAGATGCATGAAGAGCACAGCCTACAGTGTTGTCAAGTATATAGAGTTTATTGTACAGTGAGGTGTAAGAGAATACATTATGTAACCATCTGAACTTCTGGAAAGCCAGTTACAAGTGATCATTTTTACCAGAGGTGAAGTTATAGAATAGACTTCCTCGGACCGGATCTATATTCAAAGAGTCACAAGACTTTTTAAAGTCAGTTAAACACAATTTTTAGTGACAAAGAACGGATTATATTTGTACATGTGGTTACGAAGTAACTGACTTTGTATGAAGATCGTACAAGTGGCTGAAAAAGCAACAGAATAATCTTCCAGATCTCTGCTAAGAAGTAGAGACTTAAAACGAGAATTCATTTAAAGGAGACTTGAGCGTGCGGAGATATCAGAGGCCACAAATTTACGGCTGGAAGCGTTGAAAACCGGGCCACTATCGGATTTCCTCTGACCCAGTCACGTGGAAATGGTTTTTGCCGCACCGCGGGAGCAGTTTTGGTTTCCTAATAAATTCATTCCCCGCGACCCGAAACACAGCGGCAGGCGCGCTGTTAATAGCCATCGTATCGCAGTAACCGAAAGTGACTTTTTTTTCTCTCTCTTCACTCGCTGCACCAGCTCGCAGTAATCAACTGCCCCGCCAATTATTACACTCTCCGTCCTGCGTTGTTATCTGATAAAATGGCGGGGGTGCCTTCGCAGTATGTTACGTTTCCCACTCTTCATTTTCACGTACTTCATTTAGAAACAGAGATTAGAGAAACATTCAAATTTAGCATTGCGTATTTTATATGGCGAGGGGTGTGAGGCCTTGAGACGGAAGAGGAAGGAGACCATCCGCAATATTGATACGAAAACAAGAGAACAAGTTGTAGGTTACCACAGCAACGTGTATGATTTGGTTGTGGTTTGTCCAATCATAATCTCATTTTCAGTACACCAACAGCACGGTCGTAGAAGAACATGTCTGGACACTCACCTGGAAACTTGACCTTCTTGTTGTTTGACTGCAGTTCGCCAAGTTACCGAGAGTGTTGTGCATCTTGAGCGCTGCAATCAGGGCGGTAGGACTCAAACTCCGCCCATTTCCCTCCCACTTTTTTCCAGTGCTTACATTGTTAAGATATGCAATTTATCAAAACGTATTTTTTATCAATTTATGTAATACTTCCTTCGCTCACAATCCTAAAGCAAATTTCCTGAAATCTTTATTTACTTTATAATGTAAACACTAGAAAAGAGTGGGCGGATTTTGATCCCGCCCTGATTGCAGCGCCAAAGACGCACAACACTCTCGGTAACTTGGTGAACTGCAGCCAAACAACAATAAGGTCAAGCAAAATACATTGGTAAATAGGCGAGTGTCCAGACCTTTACTTCTATGATCGTGACCAACAGTAACATTTTATTGCACTCCGTCATCTTTTACGTGAATAAAATAGTCAGCTTGTACTCAGTGTAGGCTGCTAATGCTCCAGATGTGTTTGTTTTCTCATATCTTATTGGACACTGATATTTTTTGCCATAAATGTATTTTTATTTAGAAAACTTGAAAAAAAAAATTATTTCCCGGGAGAAAAAAAAATATTATATCGCGTACATATGCGCAATGTGAGTACATTAATTCTTTTTTTTCTATAACAGTACCTTCAAACGACATTTCAGGATTTATCACCTTTTACTGTGATTCCTGTGCAGTGTCTCAGAAAGTTATGCAGATACTTTACGAGAGTGGAGAGATACTGATGAATAACAGTATTAATTCTCTAGCGATTTAATAATTTCATGCAGGGGTCAAACTAACACAGACATTAATATGCGTGTCACCAGTTTGACGATAGCCTGCAAGTTAAAAGAAATTATAACACAGCCATTTCCGGAGAAGAAAGATTGTAATGCAGACTGTGTCTCTTCTGCCTATCTTGCAGCTACGCATAGCGAAAAAAAAAAATGATCTGTTGCGAAAATTAAATATAGAAGGTTTAATGTTGTGCGTCGTTTTAACTGTCAAAGTTTGGTTATTACGAGAAGTTAGTTTTATATTGTGTTTTTTACTTTAAAAAATAGTAATATATAGTTCTGAATGAGTGTTCAGGGCATTACTGGTTTTATAGGTTAGTAATCTTTACAATAAACAGCAGGTGTTGTACCCTTGCTTAGAATTAAGAATTTCAGTGGATTGGTCATGTCTGGTTTTGAATGACAACACAAAATTTCGCCTTATTTTTAAAATTTAACAGGGACTTTTTGTGTCTATCTCACCAACTTTATATAGAAAATATGATCAACACATTTTCGGATATTTGTGGACATGTCTGGAAATTCTAAATAACAAATTTTGCTGGTAAATCTTTGAAACAAAGTGAATTCTGATTAAATTAGGTTTTTAAAATAATTTTCAAGAGAAATTATATAAAAATATTTCCCATTAAACCTTGCAAATATATGTTTTACATTTTCATATTATGTGTGGAGGAGACCATATTAAAGATGAAAATTTGTCGTAGTTTCGCCTATGGCTATATTCGCTAAGAAGTATCTAACTTTAAAATTTATTCTCTACTAACTTTTACCTGTGGTTTCGCTAACGTGGTGTGTGTGTCTATATATATATATATATATATATATATATATATATATATATATAAACACTGTAATAATACTACTACACAGTTCATTAATTTGGGTAAATACAGATGATTCCAGCGACTTCGCTTGCAAGGTTCTCAACTTATTGCGATAAAATTTATGAAACAATACGTTTTGAAAAGTGCAAAATTAGGCAAAATGTTGTTAACGGTCATTAATGACCGTTGTATAAATATGTTTAAAAAGTGAATTGTTTCACTAAAATTGTTCGATTCCTCATTCTGCCCCACTGCCACTTTTTTCACCCCCTTCCACAGTTTTCATATTCGCAGATATCTTCACGGGAGCACGCACAATTACTCACCAAAGTTTTTTTTTATTGTTTTAAGTAATTTTCAAGTCATTCTTTCAGCCCCTCTAACCAGTTTTGTAACTCCCCCTCTTTCCCCCCACCATAAAAAAGTGGTTTTCTTGGCCAAAACTTCGCAGCTGCACTTACAGCTCACTAAAGTTTGTATTCGCTGAATTTTTTTGGTACCTGTTCTGTCCTTCTGTTCTTTTTTTTTTTTTTACCTTCACCCCACCTCCCACATCCGTACATATGATCTGTGTATGTTCTTGAATATATGTATGTGTGTATGTACGTGTATATACGTAAATATATACACGCACATACAGAATGTTCCTGAACTACAGGTACAAAATGTGATTTTGTGGTTCCTTATTAAAAACTATGAGGTATAGTTACGTAAAGCAATTTTTGCCTAGCGCTATTTTTAAGTGAGATATTAACCCTTGAAAATCGATTTTTGAATTTTTTTTTTTTTGCAAACTATCGTGAAACCACGTGGAGATAAATTACAACTCTGCGCACAACGATTATTGTTATCGAGATCTTTAACCCGCGAAGAAACCACATTTCAAAACTCTCCTCTTCGTGAAAATTACAGGGGTGGCCACCTTCTTATTGACCACAACTTTAGTGCCTTTGGGTTTTGTGAACATTTTATGTTGATTTTCTGAACAGTACATCCTAAGTAACAAAAAGGTCATCTTATTGCAAGTCGCTAGAACGTACCGTTTACGAGAGAAAAACTCATACAAATAGTCAGTGGCTGCAGTACTCTGCATGTGAGGTTGAGCACTACAACTTATACTAAGCGACTATAGCATCGTAGGCACCCGAAACTTCGGTTACTTGTTACATACATTCACACCTGAAATGCGCCAGAGATGAAGGCATGTGCTGGGCATAGGTGTGTATGAGGCTGTAGTATTGAAGTTTCATTTGTTGACGTTTCCTTGACTTAGATTTGAGACACGCTATTAAAGAACTGCAGCACAAGATGCATTTTTCTGATTACAAAATATATTTACAAACGTTCTGTGCGCACTCCATTGCGAGTGTAACTCTTGTAGCCTGCATGTCAGGTATTGTATTGTTGCCTCAGCGCATTTTATTGTAAATGGTGAAATTGTTTTTGTAGTGGAGCTGAATGTTTCGTTGACAACCAACTTCATTAGAGATATTAGGAAAGTGGAAAGGAATCTGCCATGGTCTTTGTTAAGGAGCCATTCCGACATTCGTTTGCGTATTTTTATTGTTTTCAAAGAAGTAATACACACAAAACAAAACACATTACCTTCATGGAACACTTTAGTGGTTAACTGTTTTTTGGTAACGAAAAATTATTTGTTAAGGGGCACTTGGTTGCCTGCCAGGTAAGCAACCCGTGTGTATGTGTGCGTGTGTGTGAAAGAAGTAGCCTACGTTACTGCGACCTATAAAATGTATCTGCGCAAAAAGTATTCTCGTCTACTCACAGCACCGTTAGTGCATGAGAGGGGACACCACAAACACACCTTTCGCTTTTATACTATTTATTATTACTCAACCTTAATGACTGCAAGTTTCATACCCTTAAGACTGTTTTTCACTTTTTATGTCATAATTTGTTATCTGACAGAGGTTAGGACAATCAGCCTTACTCTGTAGTTGTATGTTGCCATGCGATGGCGGTTTTCATAATACAGCACCTTAAAAATCGAATTTGTGTTGAAAACGGGAGCGTGTATTGCAATATGTATAATTTACTTGGCCAAGTAAATCTTACACGACGCTATCTTTTATCACAAACACTTTAACGTCTCCAGAAATATGTTTGCAAACATATTTTTGTTCTCCTTTTGTTTCATCCAAGTTTAGAGCGCGTTACATCAACAATTTTTTTATTGTTCTCTACTTTTATTTTACCACAATATTGTTTCATCATTTCTGATCTAGCTTTCCTTTCTTCTTCTTCAGAGATTTGAATCGTTCATTTGGTTTCG
>PNEQ01047136.1:57180-73579 GCA_003012365.1 Medauroidea extradentata
TTTTTTTTTTTTTTTTTTTTTTTTTTTTTTTTTTTTTTTTTTTTTTTTTTTTTTTTTTTTTTTTTTTTTTTTTTTTTTTTTTTTTTTTTTTTTTTTTTTTTTTTTTTTTTTTTTTTTTTTTTTTTTTTTTTTTTTTTTTTTTTTTTTTTTTTTTTTTTTTTTTTTTTTTTGTAGTTCTAAACTGTAGTTTCGGTAATTTGGTTTGGAGGTCTTCGATGTCCTTCTCGTTTCATTAAACCAATTTGGTTTGATTTTTTACTACGGAAGTAGTCAAAGATTTCCTGGTTATTCTGTTTGGGTTTCATTCTGACTATGTGTCCACAAAAACCAATTCTTATTTTCCTCGTGTCTGCGATTCGTTGTTAAATTGTTCCATTCCTAATGTGGGTAAGTTTGTCATGGAATTTGGGGATTAGAATATTTTTAATATTTACAATAGTATGTATTGACTACTTTACATAATAAAAAATATTTTAATTATTTTTCAACTGCTGAAAATTTAAACCGTTACAAAATCGGTTTTAGTATATCAAAATCACAGTACCCACTCACAATAAAATTAATATTCTTTAAACTACTTTCATATTTTGTGTGTGAAAATAGATAGTATGAAGTATGATTCATAAGTACTTGGCTATGTTAATTACACACACTGCACTGTATGTTTCCGTTTTCAAAAATTCCTATTGTTTAAGTCACTGTAATATGAAAGTCGTCACCATATAGTTACATATAAGTACGGTGAGGTGACACGTTTATAAATATCTTCCAGATAGATAAATCAAACAAAACTTTATACATGGTCTTATGTGGTCTTGTTAATTCAAGTCATATATTTATCAACTTGCAGCGAAAACTAGGCGTGTAACAATTCTAGCCTTTCAGGCTCTGATAATACGTTTAGGTTAAAACTTCAATCCACATTGAACCTGGAGTGGAGTCAACTCGGAGTGAATGTATAACGAACATAAATTGACGAAATTGTTTCTGACGAATATTACAATCCAGATTGAACAGTAAACATGAGCGAGGTTAGAGTCAACCTGGAATAAAAATGTAATAACGCAATCTATCGGCACAATACGAAGCAGAGAACAGATGAACGAAAAATAAATGTTGCTCCAAGTAAGACTTTTCTTAACGAGACGTTCCACATCTATTGTTCTGTTTCGCTTTACAAATACTTGCCATTAGGATTTTCTATTTAATTATAGTTAATTATCTGTTCTTTGCTAACATAACCACAACACTTAACAATGCAATATGGCGGCAGCTTGGCCTTGCGCGTTATCTTTCCAGTCTCCAGTCCATGGCCGTAGAAGAATAGGTCTGGACACTCGCCTGGAAACTTGACCCCCTTGTTGTTTGGCTGCAGTTCGCCAAGTTACCGAGAGTGTTGTGCGTCTTTGGCGCTGCAATCAGGACGGTCGGGCTTAAACTCCGCCCACTTCCCTCCCACTTTTTTCAGTGTTTACATTATAAAGATAAACAATTTATCAAAACATATTTTTTTTATCAATTTATGAAATACTTCCTTCGCTCACAATCCTAAAGCATGGCTCCAGCAATCTTATTTACTTTATAATGTAAAAGCTGGAAACAAGTGGGTGGAGTTTGAGCCCAACCACCCAGACTAAGCGCCAAAGACGCACAACACACTCGATAATTTGGCGAACTGCAGACAAACAAGGGGGTCATGTAAAATACATTGGTAAGTACGATTGTCCAGACCTGTACTTCTATGACCGTGGTTTACAGTAAAATCTCAACCCTGAGTCTTTACTCCAGTCTACCTTAACAAGTCGAGTTGATTGGCTCGCTTCACTTCTACTTCAGTCCGAAAAAAAATGTGTTTATAGTAAAATCTCAATCTGGATTCCTTAGTCCGCTTCAGGTTCAATCCTGATTGAAATTTTAACATAAACGGCCTATAAGTAACTCTCGTAAACATGTTTGTATTGTTAGTTATCTATTGCCCTTTTTTTAACAACTACCATTTGCTGGTGTATGAAAGAACGTTTTATTAATCCTGTAGCTAGTGTCAGAAAATAAAAACAGAAATTAAAACCTTGGAATTTCGACAAGCATAGTAAACTATTATTTTTTGGGAATGAATATCAGAAAGTCAATACCTTTTTCAAAAGGCTTCCGATGATGAAAAGTTGGAAAATAAAAAATGTTATTGCAAAATAAATTCAGACTTATGTCGTAAGTGATGACAAGAAGGCTGATGTATAGAAGATAATAAAGAGTCAGATAAAAATATATTATTCCGTTAAATTATGTTTGCCAACACCATAAGAACGAAACTTTTCCTGGTTAATTCGTTACGTATACATTGCGCCATAAAATCATTAAAAACATTCTTTTGTAGTGAAGAAAAATTCATCAAAAATGCATCATTCTTGCGATTTACTTGTTAACAAAGCTGCCAAACTGTATTTAGAGCATTTTTTTTTTTCGTATTTGTATACTGACATTCTAAAAACCAGCTAACTTCAGTTAATGTGCTTAGCGTTAATGAGGTCATGGAAGTTGACAATCATCACAGGGGATTAGAAATATGCGTTATTGCAAAACTATCTCAATACTAATGTACTGATCTACGAAAAAATAGTATCTATAGAGAGGTTTGGATAACTTTGAAATATTAAATTGAACACAAAAATAAACAGACGTCTTGAAAACAGATGTTTCCGCTTGGTAAGTAGATATTTTTCACAGGGTATTACATTTCAGATTAATCATTTTGACGTCGAAATTGCTTGCATTTCTATATGGCACATTTGGCTACAGAAAAAGAATACTTCACTCAAGCAATATAAATTATTGTTAGTTTTAAACTATTCTTATAATTGGGGGGTAGAAAATTACAAACCAAAGAAGTATTTTTCGAACATACGCCAATGCAGCAAATAACATAGAATACACACAGACAAACAGACAAATAAATAACCAAAAACGAATTTTGTTTGCAACAGGCAAACATAGGAAATCGTCTTCTATTAGTGAGTTACAAAAAGCCAAAAATATTAAATTGACACAAAACAGCAGACAGGCACAGAAAACAAATCAAGAATATTAAATACTCAGATTTTTCCACAAAAGGAATTCCGACAGAAAGAGGCAAAATAACGAAAGAACAGACAAAATAATTACAAAATGATTTTTGAAAGAACTGTGCAATGGGAGTGCATGATATAATTTAGTTGCTTGGACATACTCCATTGCAAAATGAATGACTGTCAAAGAA
This sequence comes from Medauroidea extradentata, assembly GCA_003012365.1. Taxonomy (NCBI): domain Eukaryota; kingdom Metazoa; phylum Arthropoda; class Insecta; order Phasmatodea; family Phasmatidae; genus Medauroidea; species Medauroidea extradentata. The sequence continues at coordinate 60,434 of PNEQ01047136.1, forward strand.
AACTGAACTAAAGTTTAGTTTTCTTTGGCAGTCATTCATTTTGCAATGGATTATGTCCAAGCAACTAAATCCAGTCAAAGTAATTACAGCGACAAACATAAAAAACAACAAGAACAACAAAATAATTGGTTGTAGATGATACAACAGAATTACAGAAATCTTGAGGAAAGCGAACGAAAACAATTAACACAATTGATGTGGACAGATAATTGTCAAAAATTCTAAACCTGCCCTCTTCAATAACAATTACTTCATGGAAGGTATTTTTTTAATAATTTTATTCCTAAAAACATTAAATTTAATATGAAACAATTAAAACCTTAAGACAATATGAATTACTTAATTGATATAGGAATAGCTTTCTACGTAAGTAGTCTACGTATGTAAAACTCTTACTTTATTATTTTATTTCAAGTTACTGACAATTAAGTTGAAACATCTAAAAATTACGAATTTTAGCTGAACTATCCACGTTTGACATCAGCTGACTTCAAACAAAAGGGAACTTCTGACAGTATACATAATTACCAGCAAGATCTCTGTGATGTTCCGGGCCTTCACTGTGTGGTGTATTTAAACTTTTAAAACAAACGGCAGTGTGTAGCACAACTTGGGCGGACGGCATCTTCGCAAAAGCATCGCATTAGCAAACATTAGCCGTCGCGAACTTAATGGCGTAAAATCTTTTGGCTTATGCATTAATGCACACGCTTGGAAATCCCACGGCACTGCGAAAGGGAAGCGAAAACAAATTACCACACGGCAGAAAGATTTCCCCAGCTTAAAAATAAAGTACATAAAAAAAGTCCTGCCCGTGGTCCGAGCTCGTTTCTTCCTTCCCTTTGCCGTTAATAACCCTAGAGAAGTATTCTTGTACGATAAAGGCCTAAGGATCTACAGTCCAGAAAACGTGATACCCTAATTTAGAAATCGCAGCGAAGAATACATTTTCCTTTACTTTTTAAAGGAAGCACTGAACTGATATATATACAAACTAATGAAATAGTTATTGGAAGTGTTATTTGATAATTCTACTGCACGGTTAAATTACGAATTTTAATAATCACATTACTACTGATTTTAAAATGCTTGAGTTTGAGTGTTGCAGTAAATAAATGTCTGTATTTTGCTGATTAGGCAAAGTGAAATCGAGTACCATATAAATCATGTTATGTCGCTTCTGTATCTATTTATTTATTCTGCGTGTTGGCCAAAAGGAGGGATACCAAATATCGTAAAAGGACAATATGGGAAAGTACAGCTTTTTAGCATTGTTAAAGAGCGAAATGTTTTATCAATGGCGTGAATTGAAAACACTAGCAAAATACACATTCTTATATCTCTATTTTCTATGTTGGTTATACATTTACGGACTAAATTTCTTATATTCTAACAGTATTAGAATGTGTTTATAATTCTTTAAATATTAACTTCTCAAAATACTAACTAAAAGAGCATAACTATATTCTAAAATCATTATTAAATTTCAATTTATAAACAACAAAATATAAAGCTAAAACTACCCATACAGCAATGTGCAACTGTAGAAGGAACAGCGCTCATATCGGCGTGAACTGGAATTAAATAACACGTCTCCTGTTTTTCTTATGACCTTCCTATATTGTTCTTGTACAACATTTGGGGACGTTACAAGTAATTGCATAGCTGTCCGAGGCATCGTAGCTTCCAAACGGATAAACTGATTAAATTTGATTTTTTTATTATTGGGAAGATCCTTAGCTGTAGTTGATTAAAATCTTTCCAACTGTATACAATTTATGAGCTTTTTACCCTATTAGTGTGAGAATTCCGTACACATATAATTTATTATTCATTACACTTTTATATTTTATTATTCTTTTATATATTACTAGCTGGTCTGCTGCGGCTTTGCCCGCGTGAAATCATGTAATGTAAACAGTAACTCCGGATAAAATATGTCATGAAGGCATTTAATAGCTAAAGTACTCAATAACGGTGAACTATACATTGTCTTAGCTCAATGCAAAGAGCGCGCCCAATACGCTTGTATGATATCATAGTAATACCCATCGCAAAGTCTTGCACGGGATACGAACCCGTAACCCCACCCCTCCCACACCACAAACTTTATATAATACCTGAGTGAATGTTAAAGGCAGGCCGTGATAATTCATTCCTATGTACAAAGTGGTTTTATTTATGAGTAGGTTGGCAAAAAGAAACAACTGTTGAATTAGGTATTTCTCCGTGATCATGCTCTTTTTTCGGGAGACAGTAACATTTTACTGCTTTTCACGTCCTTAATTTTCGAATTTCGTAAAATCCTTAATTTTCGAATTTCATAAAATCCGGAATTTTATTTGTAGGTATTTACATAAGCTTCATTCTTATCAAAAAATCATCTCGATATCTCAACGGGTATAAGCGGTACAGATGATTATTTGAAAACACTTTTATTTTTTTAACAGCTTTCAAGGACGAATTTCGAAAAATCCTGAAATTATAGTTTCGATATTTACGTAAGATTTATTTTAAAGCAAAAACAATTTCAGTATTTCAACTGGTTTAGGAGATATGTGCGCTTAACTAAAAACACGTTTTATTTTTTAAAAGCTGTCAAGGACGAATTTCGAAAAATTCTAAAAACACTTTTTAGATATTTACTTAAGCACCATTTTTTTAAAAATCACCTCATTATCTGAAATAGTTTAGGAGAAATCACGGATTAACGAAAAACACATTTTACTGTTTTTCACCCCCTTAATTTTCGAATTTCACAAAACCTAAAAATTCGCCAATATGCTTTTTTTGGGCAATATTATGAAGTTAAAAAAATCTATGATAGCTTTCCCGGTTAACGAGATATCAGGGATTATTTGAAAACACATTTCACCCCTTATCACCCCCTTAATTACTGAATTTCGAAAAATCCATTCTTAATGGGCGCCTACGGGGCAAGTGGAAGTTTCCCTCAAATGTTCATGGTTCTAGGTCCAGCGGTTTGGGCTGTGCGTCGATGAGTGAGTGAGTCAGTGTGGCAGTCAGGACACTTCATTTTATATATTAATATTTATATTTTATTACTCTGTAGTGTATCTAAAGCCTTAAATTTTAGCAGAGCTTATAGTACGAAAAGGATAATTTTTATCAATATCGTACAACTACAGAATAGGAAAGTCATAAAAAACGTGGGACAGGTTATAATAAATTTTATGCCAATGTCTATAAGTCTGTGTGTCTATCTTTGCCTTCGTAGCTCCCAAACATAAACATATGGACCAAATTCAATGTTTTTTTACGTACAACAAAAATTTCGATACAATTTAAAGCTTATAAAAATTCAATGTCATTTTATTTGACATTGACAAAATTGGTAGAATTATTAAGATGTTAAAAGCATTAAGCAACATTTATATTAATCTTAAAAAAAAACTACACATAACGATTCCTTGAGAATAAAAGTAATAATTTCACATTATCGTTTGTCTTTGAATGTGTCGGTGACCGCTAAGTAAACAAATTAGCCTACATAGTTAAAAATTAGCGGAATTGAAATAGAACAAAACAACACAAAATCCACAAAATATAGTATCAATCCAAAAATTTAATTTTAATGTAGCGTAATTTAATATTTGGGCTTATCTTCTGGAATTGCCACGTATGTACACACATTATACGTAAGTTTTGTTGCAGTTACTTTTTAATGTTTCGAGTTTACTCAATTAAGATACATGTTTTTTTAACGTAGTAATTTTCCAACGCAATTAAGGGTCGACAGTAAATTTTATTTATTTATATTTTTTAAGGAATCATTTTATGTAGCGGGTATCTTTTATCTTAAATTTTTTAATTTAAGTGTTATTCCACTTCTGTACCTTTAAGTTCTATGTTAAAGGCGTTAAGTCAGAGCCTAGCAAGGCTGTTGCTTCACTTGCGGTTTTGTGTCAAAAATAAATAAAATTAAAAAAAAAAAATAAAATGTAACACAAGCAAAATTATGGAACCTAAAATTTTGCTGCACCAACAGAGAAGCTAAATCAGTGTTTGTGAACTACCTTTATTGGGAAGTTAAAATTTTCAAAAAGTTAAATTTACATTAACAAACGAGTAACATCGATATATAACCGTACTTAGTCATTCTAAGTATTTCACACGTAAATACTATAATAAAGACAAGACAATCACAATAAAATTGATACAGTTATCTGAAAAATGTAACCATTTTTGAAATCCATTGTTCATATTCTCAACTTTCATCTTCTTTGTGAATAAATGTACCTGTATACCTGAATAGTATTAACAGGATTTCATTAACAAAATTAATTCATAATTTTTCTCAATTTTCAGAGATAATTGAAATTTGCTGGGAAAGAACAGCTAGAAAAAATAACGACTATTACACAGCCGTGTACGTGGAGCTGAGTGAACCAAACGTTACTAGCCAAGAAGAATTTATTTATCTAATAAAGTAGCAAAATTTGTTAAAATTGACTAAACCTATGTTGTCGCTTTTCTAATTTGCTAGTCCCCAAAAATTATTTTGTTAAATAATTTATATAAACGCAACACATAAAAAATTTACTTGTTGTTTTCTAAGCCGAAAGGCATCTTTTTTTTGTCGTAGGCATTCGACAATTGTCGAATTAGTTTTTTTTATAAAGTTATGGTTTTTATTCCAGATAACACGATTTATTTGCAAAACTTATCCCTGCTGAGAGAAAATTCATCTCTCACAGTAAATAAGCTTATTGTAATGTACAAATCAGTGATATAAATCTAATTTCAAAATCCCTATGTGTCATAACTATTCGTAAAAAGACGTGCCATTTAAGGATACTGCTAAAAGAATTTGTCAGATATATAACTTATTTCAAACTAATACCTACATAAATGCAATTATATAAGTTACATGAAATAATGTTTGAGTATGACCCAATTTTTAAGTTAGTTATTAATAACTAATTGAAATACCTGAGAAAGCACTTACATCGATGCAAAAGAGCTACAGTTTAATGTAAAAGAATTATATCATAAAAAGGCAGTTGCCTAACAGAAATGATGCAAATTATTATAAATGGTGTAGTTCTATTAACTGGATTTAAGGTGTTAACAGTTTTGTTGTTAATATAGTCCATATTTAAAATAATGTAAATAAATGTTATCTTCAAAAATTGTGATTGTTTTATAACAAAAGTCTTATGACCAGTAAGACACATAACAAACGTCATGACTTTCTAACGTCTATGTTATAGCACTCAGTGAACGCTGACGTGAAACTTAAGACTTACTGACATGTAATTTTCGACGAATATGTGTGACCTAAACTCGGGAATAGTGAAATGTGTATCAGGGCTAGCTGTGTTTCATTCAGTTATTTCCTCGAACAATCTTCGTTACATCCCTTCCGCAAACTAATCCAAATATTTTAACGTAACTTTAACATTCCCAATTAGGCCTTGATCTTTAGTTTTGCAATGGTTTCGGAAATATTTTAACGCAAATTAATACATATACAAAAAATACATTCTGGCACTTTTATCACAGACACACACACACACACACACACATATATATATATATATATATATATATATATATATATCATTGTTTGTATCTGATTTTTTTATGTTACAATACACTAAATTTATTTGTAGATATTTTCCCCTTAAATAGCACATTTTGTTGTCAAAATAAGCCAAAATGAAGCAAAATATTTTTTTTTTGCTAGCAAACGGTAAATTATTTAAAAATCAAACCTCTGGCAAAATTGTGTATCGTATGACAGTACAACGTCTCAAATTTTTTCAAAGCATTTGGTTAAAAAATATTCTAGTTATTTGCAATTCTTTGAAATAAATGAAAGATCATGGCCATAACACACGAGTATTCCATAACTATACGAACAGCGCGACGTACTGGGCAATGTGCTCTAATGAATTTAACTTCCATAGTGCAGTTGATTCCGCGATGGACGACAGAATGCAAAGAGTGGAAGAAACGGGAGTAGCCTGAGAAAACCAGCAGGCCAACGGCAACGTTCATCACGTAACTTACATGAGAAAAATCTGGGTCCAACCACACCGGGAATTGAACCCGGATCGTCTTGGTGGAAGGACGAGTACTCTAGCCACTGCACCAACTATGCTGATGTACCCACATATCGTCATCCAGTGATGTCATCTCCCTCGACATGCAGTGCAATCCTCGCCTGCGCGGTGATTACAGGCGAATGAACCACGCCCCTGGGACGAAATTAACTCCTCGCTCGCGTCGTTTAGTTGCCAGCACCACCAACCACACGTAAATTAAAAATTGGTTTTTAAACCACGCGGCTCTCGGGGAATGATTAAACCAATTCAATTACTGCATTGCATTTTAACGCATCCAATTCACGTGGCTCGCAAAATAGATAGCCTAAACTCTGAAATAGAAAAATACTATAATTTGATTTGCTTCGAACTCAAACCCAGAGTCCCTATCGCAGATTATTTTATGTTTGGGCCTGCTATTCTAGGGAAATCGACTCAGATGGAATTAATTCCTGATTCTTACACTAGACTGGCCAATTAAATATTTATTTCAAGGATTTTAAATTGCGTGATAATTTTGCAGTCTATTATTCTGCGTTCAAGAAACAGTCTCCGCTTTTTTATCTGCAACTAAAAATTTAATTTTTTTTACTTAGCACAAGTAAACTTATTTATTCAAGCAATTATTCTCTTAGACTTATTCAAGGTCGTGCACGAACTTAATTCAATTTTTTTTCTATGTTGGCGTGTGGGTAGTGTAACCCTTCACAAAGCGCGTACTAAAAGACCAAAAATCTTGGGTGAGTCATTTAGATGGAATTTCAAGGAACCCACGATACCAGTCATTTTTCGGCCCCACTTCAAGGGATGCTGTTTTAATTCCGGTAAGGTATTATTAATCAATTAATTAAGTGATATAGGCCCACCTGATATACTTTACCGCCGAAAACACTCACGTTGACCGACATGAATAATCGTACAACTCCCGCACATCCAAGAAACGAACAATTTTGTACCGTGTGACCCAGACATTTCAACATTACAACCCGCAATGGTTCGTATTTCTGCGTGACTCTTTCAAATCTGGGGTGGAGGTCTGATTAAATTTAAATTAAGTTTTAATATTCAGTGCTGCTAGTTTTCACAGCACAATATATCAAATATAACTACAAAACAAAAGAAAATACATATATTACAATTATTTTATGTGACGTTACAAAAAATTTTGGTAAATAGTAAAACAAATTATGTCAATGCATACGCCGAAAATAAATGTGTTGGTAACTGTACCATAGTATTACAAAACATTAATTTTATTTAAAAATGTTTTGCACAAAATTGTTGGGTGGATGTAGTCAGAAGTAGGCACTTGTACTGAAACTAATTAGTGGGTAATACTTGGGTGAGGTTTACTGAAGTAATTAAATATGTTATATCAACACTGTGGCTTTAGTCTACATAGTTTACATTACAGAATACTACACGGTTAAACTACATAATTTTGATACGAGGAGACCGTCTGTTTAGGTAATTAAGTTTATGTTCTACTCTATGATGGGTGACCCTTTGGACCGCACCGTTAGCACGATGCTGGAGGCTGATGGATGGTTCTGTTGACGACGGACAGCGGCACGTCGTAGGTCTCGACGCAGGACCATTCTGGCGAGCTGGTGACGGCTAGAAGGCTTGCAGGAGACAGACCACGATTCCCCCAGTACATTGTGTTGTATTGATACACTTCAGTGCAAGTGGGGAGAATTGCTGAGGTCCTTGTCTTGTGCAACTACCGACCTAATTGCACTTGCGTAGTCGTTAGTCCCTCCTTCAGACGAGGCTCTTGATATTCATGACAAAAGTCATCGAAAATCAATCTAAATATACGGGATTACGGAATGTGACGCCAGTTTCCGTGTGTCAATTGACAATAAGTGAATAAAATGATAAATACGTAAAGTACTGTTGGACAACTAGTTTGTGTGAATCGAATACCAAAATGGGTCAAACATACAGACTGATGGTATACAGTAAGTCACAACATTTCAGATGCGCGCAGTTAAAGAAAACAAGACGGTAAAGATATCCGAGATAGTATTGCCAAAAAAAACAGCATAACGTCATGAGAACATCGGTGTCCTTCAAGATGTCCAATGAGTAGAACCAGAGATTTTTGGTGACAAAAAAAAAACAGTTTGTTTCAATGCATTACGTGTACATCTGCGTCTCTGCTTCATGGTCAGTGATTGACTGTTTTTAACTCTCAGCATCTCGGGGTTCTACCAGCAAATCACATAAATGTGATTTCAGACTAAATCGAACTATAGGCATGAAATGTCGTGGTGGCTCATTTGATACGGGCGAACTTCTATGTGTGTTAGCCCGAGGCTGTTGATACCAGCTCCTGTGTGTTACTGCATGTTTCCTATTGGCCTGGCTGCCGGCTAGCAAGACAATCGTCTTACACTGACTGCGGAAGACGTTTCCGCCATGTTGCTGGCAAGCGAAGCCATTTTGCTTGAGTTAGCCGTCCTACCAGCTATTTCATTTATATATTCCTAAACATGCTGAGGCAGTAGCATTGTTCTGATTGGCTCAGTCGAATAAGCGACACCTCTGCACTAGTACATGTGTCAATAAACGTGAAGTATAACTACAGATGTGCATGTAAGCAAGGTTAATTCTACTACGGGTTAGGAAGATCAGTGTTAAAAGTTTATCACAGGAAAAATTTCTGCCGCTTGAACAATGGTATCGCTGATGAGTGTAAACTGACCAATTACGGAGCTTTCCTGAATTTTGAGTTCACAAAGATGATCATTTAAAACGCGAAATTGGTTTATTTTCATTTTAGTTTAATGACTTCCGTCATTTGTAAGCCTATTTAAATTCAATTTTACTACAGTTACGTTTTTTTTCTCTTTGCGATAGCAGTGAAACTAGCGGCAGAAATATGTCCTTTGCCAAACTATCCCATAAGAAAAGACATTTTATTTCTAGCCTGCAGTAGAAATAACCTTAACGTAATGGACTGAAACTTATTATTACGAAATGGTTTTCACAAAAAATCCCTGTCTCTGTCAGATTTATGTTCTATGGGAAGTTGTCTTCGGGTTGGAGCAGTCGTGTTGCCTTACAACCGGTTCGCTGAACACTTCTCTCCTGCCACTTTAGTCGGTTATGTTAATTCGCGATATTAGTCTGGACATGGCAAAATTTCCACTTGAGGCATTCAAGAATAACCCTAATAGAGTTTACAAGTGTCCAACAAATCACTGAACCCTGGCTTGTTTGCTGGCTTTTCGAGATAATCTTGTGGTCGGACAAATATTGTCACGTGACGTAACAAACCTAACTAACCCTAGACGGTAACTTAATATAACCGTCTAATAAGTGTACACAGATTATCTCCGCGATATATAATCCAACCAGCCTTCGGAATCACGCCTTTCGTAAGCGTCATTTGATCCAGTCAGCCGTAACTAAGGCTTCTGTGTAGTTCCATTACAATACAAGAAGTTAACAGAATAACTGACAAGCCTGCTTTGCTCAAAGTGGGTGCAAAATAAACTTGAAAGTTAAAACCATTTATGCACATCTAGCAATATTGAATAATGATATTAATTAATATATGTGCTAAACGAAATTTACAAAAAAATTAAGACTTTCCTAAGCATTATACCGGTGCCGAGTTTGAGTAAAATGAAAAAATGTTCTGAGATGTATTTCTGTTATAAAGACACATAATTAGCCGCAGATTTCAAAATATTACCAAAGAGTGAACGAAATACACAGAAGTTCAGTCAACTTACTAGTATATGTTTTCCGAAATTGATGAACTTCGAAAAAATATTTCCCCAAAAATTTTATATTACGCAAAAATATAGCATTGTAGTCATAAAATTATGAACATATGACTATCGAAATACAGAAAAGTCAAGTCAGATTTGTAGGCTATGTGGTGTATATATTCCAAGTTTGCTGAAATTACAACAAAAAATTCTTAACACATATGGAACATCATGCAAAAGTTATAAAATTGGACACCATTTTGAAACAATTTGTTAAAATATAAAGATGGCTGCCGTTTAAAAAATATGAACACAGGATGAACGAAATACACAAAAGTAATGTTAGCTTAGTATGAAGTATCTGTGTAGGAAGTTTGATGAAATTCTAAAGTATAGATCCTTAGATATCTAACTTGGTCTAAAAATGTTAAAGTGGCCGCCATTTTAAAAATATAAAAAAGGCGTAAACGAAATGTATAAAAGTCAAGTCAGGTTGCTGAGTAGTATATGTGAACAAAGTTTGATGAAATGCGGTCCACTGGTTCAAATCTCATAAGCCTATATTTTCCTTCAGAAAGTAGGCTAATAACTAATAAACCGCTGCCCTCCTTATCGTTCTTCAGAGCGCCGCCTACCACGCACTTCAAATGCATTGCACTGTTTCAGTAACTGAGGGGTTTGTTGCAAGAACCAGTTAAGTCTATAAAAGTACTTTTTGAGTAAATGGAAAAACAAAGTTTGATATCGATGAAAAAAAGTGTGTTTTTGAAAATTATTAAAATGAAGTTGCGCTAAGTTATTTCTGTATGATTTATGCATGTTACATAAGCAAATGAATAGTGGAAAAAATAAATAAAATTAATATTTTTAAATTAGTCACAAAAAATTGGACTTGTCTGGCTTTTGCACCAAACCCTTCAACTACGTTTTGCTATGGAACTATTCAACATGTGCCCATTGTGCTAATGTTCGAAATAAACCACACTTCGGACAAGCATGGAATGCCATTGTAAAGATACCATGCTCACTGAAAAAAAAAAACACTTTTTCAGAGCCCTCTGACATAACTAAAAACTATCTTTATAGACTGTCGTACTTTGAAATGTACTAACCGGATGTACACGGAACTCAGAAGCATGCACTGAACTTTGCTATAGATTTTCCACGAAAACTGTTATAAAAATTCATCGACGGGAATTTTGCTCGCTAGTTCAGTACTTGGCTCGCTGTGGCGATGCGGCATTTATGAGCGCTTCAGGCTCGCCCTTACTGCTCTATCGCTTCTGAGACTCTAACTCGCAGCAAGGCGGTGCCCTTAACTGCGTGACTGTTGTATCTGAAAGAGTTAACCATGTATAGTAAGGAGTTAAAACTTATTAAACATTTTAAAAAACCCCGATACCAATTTTCGAATCGATCAAACCAGTAGCAGCTGCTCACACACATTCTTTCAACAACTATAAAAGAGCTGACGGTCTTCAAACTGCTAAACTGGCTTTCTTTAATAATAGCTAAGAACACTTTCGTTCAAGTCACCTTTCAAACAAAAAAAAAAAAACTCAATCAAAATCGGTTCATCCGTTTAGGAGCTACGATATCACAGACAGACACGCATACACAGATACACGTGTTAAACTTGTGACACCCCTCCTTTTTCCTCGGCGGTTAAAAAGTCTTTAATTATACATTTATTTCTGTTGGCCTGCTCTGTTGTACACTGACACTTCGATAAAGTACGCAGCGCTTTATAGTATTTTTAAATAAATTTAATAAGCTATATTTACTACAGACTGCAATAATATACGGTATATGGAAGACGTTCATTTCGCTGGTCCTGCAGACACTATGCATATATGTATGTGTATTTGTGCGCGAAAACTCTCGATCCGATGACTTACACACTTTGCGAGAGGGATATAGACAAGTGGTCATTTTGTTGGAATGGTCAGACCACTCACCTGCCACCATGTTGACCCGGGTTCGTTCACCGCCGTCCTTATTTCAATATGCGGGAACGTCGCATTGGGGTTCTCTCGGGAGATTCAGGTTTCCTCCTAACTTTCCTTCTGACAATGCTACGTCGCTACTTAATTCCACCTCGTCCATTCTTCTGACCGTCTCGGGGCGACAGGTGTGTATTTCGAGTAATGCAGTCTGTTTAAGGAAACTGTAACTGAAAGAAACTCGTAGTTTCGTATTTGTAGCAAATATTCCTCTACCTATAACTTTAAATGAACGTCATTTATTGTACGTTAAATGTATTTAGAAATCATATATTACTTGTCAGTGTATCTCGAAGTCGTAATTTTAATGTTTTCTGTGGTAAAAACCGGTCCAATTTCCAAAACTTATATAATTAATGTGTAACGAAAATCACTGACCTATTTAAAAATACATTCATGAACACACACTCAAAATAATTAGTATTTGTTAACTTTTTAAACCTTCGTAATAAACGATTCAACTTCTGTGATTGTCATAGTTTGTACTACTTGAAGGGTTACAAACAAACAAATTAATTATGACTTCATTAGGTCCTTAGAAGTAAATTGGGTTATCTAAATAATTCATTTGAAGGAGATAAAGTTTCACTGAACGCCTAAATATTGTACCGTGTATTGGAAAATTTCAAAATTACGCAGTTAACTTTACAGCACCCTTAAACTGCAACACTACCTTCTATCATCCATGGTGACTCTGCAACGAAATAAAAACCGTGTTTGTTTAAATTTATGTCTGGATATGGGCGCTGTTAACGTCCGGGCACGTTTTTCACAGTAATAAATGCCAGTTGTCGGGATTACACATTTCGCCTGCACTACAGGCAACACTCTTGACATGTGTGCGTTGCACACTGTGGAACATAGGAGTCTGATTGTCAAAACCCAGCTAAACTAATCGTATTTGATCCACGTAGATGTCATACATAACAGACCGGGTTTAGAACCCACTTAAATCGTCATTTGTACACTGATTAAGACACAATGAATCTGGCAACAGTATTTACATGTTTGCCTTTTTAATTAAGTAAATCAACAAATGTTAAATAAAATTACGCAGCGAGGAATGAGTAATGTGAGGTCAGCAGAGAGCATAGCCGGATTGAAGGAGCAGGTTACGTACGGGAGGTAACCAAGAAAACACAGTGACCAATGGCCAATTCCTGCACGGTTAATATGCATCTAAACTCTAAAATATGCATGTTGCAATGTTGGATTAAGTAGATGGACACAAATTCTATCGCGCAGCAAATTATAAAAGCAAAAATATTGCAGCAAATATAAAAACCAAATATATGAATAGGTATATGTGTATGCATATGTACATATATATATGTGTGTGTGTGTATA
>PNEQ01047136.1:73679-176376 GCA_003012365.1 Medauroidea extradentata
TATATATATATATATATATATATATATATATATATATATATATATATATATATATATATATATATATATGTGTGTGTGTGTGTGTGTGTGTGTGAGTGTAAACACACACACATTCACAAGTACATAACTTATGAATAAAACTTGACAAAGTAATTTTTAAATTTTTTTTAACTGCTAGCGCAGTCTTCCGTTCAAACCCAAAACTGATACGTAATGTGGTCCGTAATGAGTTATGTTTACTTATTGGCAACATATTGGAAATTGCGAAAATTCTTTTGAGGGCAAGCTATAATTCAAATGCCTGTACTTTTGTGTGTCTTTCACAAACAATCCACGAACTAATCGACACATGCTCTAGTGTTATGAGTCAGTAATAAACACGCAACAAATTGCAGGTCCTACCGCAATTCTTGGTTGTCTCAGCAAGTAATAAATAAGCAGTCAAGTTTGTAAGAATATACATATTGCACTGTCGAGGTAAAACGGCCAGGACGGTAATTTTTTTAAAAAAGAGATATGATCATTACTGAAAAAACTTTAGCCACTCTTTTGAGTAAAACGGTAAGAGAACCTCGAAGATTTAAAGGTTAGGAATATGACAACTAGTACAACAGAGGCACTAGTAATGATTAGGCTTATTCTTGTGAAAAAGGAATATTTTTAATTTAGGCCAATCACTATTTAGAAAATCATTCTGGGCCAAATCTTATAAATTGCGTCCAAACTTTAATATTGTTCTTCTTGCTAATAGCTACTTCTGATTTCTAGCTGTATTACTTCGACAGTGCGATATTTTTGTGAATTGTTGCCTACGGTTTTATAATATACGCAAATTGTTACGTTATTATGTCTTCGGCAAAATAATAACGTGAACCGAGTGAAGTGAAGAAATTTGGTCAGACCTTACAGCTATATTTTTAGGATATGATAAGGTTTGATATAAGGTGAATAAAAAGCAGCTCCGGAATTCAGATACAAGAGGAAAGGGAGATCCCCGACAAAACTCGCCGACCAAAGGCATCGTCGGGCATGACTCTCACATCCGAAAATGCGAGTCGACCAGCCGGGAATCGACTCTAGATCGCCTTGGTAAGATCCCCGTGAACGATCTACAGCGAATCAAAGAGAGAACATTTTAACACTCATCCTACCCTCTCGCCTGTCTGTCAAACTATCCAGCAGAAGTACATCGCCAGTATCTACGACAACGTTCCGTCCTCGAGATGTTCTTTTGTTTATCCCAACTCTCTCTTTTACCGTCAGCTCGAGGAGAGGATTTCCGCCATTCGCGCGTCAGCTTTGTAGGAGGACATAAAACAGAGGCAGCTAACGGATGTTTTGTTTACAAGCTAAGCGTTTCCAGTTCGGAACTGATCCGTCTCATATTTTATAAATGGCGTATTCGTAGCACCGTGAATAAGTATTCATTAAAGAGCGACACGATGCCAAATGATTATCATCAGCCAATCAGCTAATTCTGCACTGTCTTTGGTATATCCCCTATACTCGGTGTTTCTTTTACCTTTGGAATAAAAATCATTTCATTATTGGCATATTTATAGCTACTAATACCAATATCTGTTAGACTTATTTCAACTTTATTAGAGGTTTGTAATTTTTTAACTGTGTGGAGATCAATAAAAGTAACGACATGGCAACACTGCATTAAGTGTGCTGTCACTGTAAACAAGCCACACTTCGTTGAAATCAGCCACCATTCATTTTGTCGCCTTTCAACGCAGATTGATAAGATAAAGAATTGATTTGATATCAGTGCCCAGACAGCAACGCAAGCTTGCAGCAAGCTTGTCATGATAAGTGTGGAAGCTTGAATCAAGCTTGCTAGTTACTGCAGAACAAGCTTGCGGCAAGCCTGACGCGACAAGCTTACCAGCATTTATACGATACCTGAGTAGCAAAGTTTTCCTGAATCCCAAAAACTATCAGGAACACTGCGCGAAATAAATAAGCATAATGTTACCACAATTTAAAAGAATATAACCCAACTTTGCAAAGTTATTACGGAAGACCTATACCAGTTCCCAGAAGAAACAAGCTTGCGGCAAGTTTGCAAAGCAAGCTTGCTTTTGCAAGCCTAAGGCAAGTGAAATGCAGGCTTGCAGCAAGCTTGCATGCTGTCTGGGTGGAAGCTTACGTCTTTGAAAGAATAACCAAGTTTGTAAGTAAGTCTCACCAGTAAGTATTGTTTCAAGTACGTACGCTATAATAAAGCACGGTTTGTTTCTGAATAATTATTTAACCTATATATTTCTGCTGAAGGGAGTTTTGATGTTTGACTACAGGTTCCAACTTCTATGTTCAGTGAAATAATGTATAGGAACATCCGCTTGAATTTCGTTTATCGTGATAAATTTTACTCAATTGGTAGCCATGTCAATTGAAAAGTTTGAAAGATGTGTGTAGCTGCCTTTTTCGTACATGACAATATCACTATGCGATAATTCCGAAACTAAGCCCTTGTCTCATTTAGACGTTATTTCCATGCATTTTGTCCTTTAAAGTGGGAAATGTCTCAGCGCCACACAGCAATGCACAGTCGGCTTCAGCTTCGTCCTAGCATCTAGCATATCGTCTCCTGTATATTCTTGCCTCCATAATTTTACCACTTGTTAGGTTATATTCCAAACTACGACCTTATATCGTGTTCCTAACGGAAAGTTGTGAAGCCGTTCTGGCCATGTGGAACTCGCGTAAAGCGAATTTTACCATTGTGCGACACTGCGTCAGCGACGGCCGATGATGCGAAGACCTGCGAATTTCGCATTATAATTGTCGTCAGTCGATTTTACAATAATGCGACAGCGACGATGCGTTTAGTTGCTTTTTGTGCCATCTCGATTTTGGCGATTTCTCCAGTTGATTACAGTACAAATTATTTTGAGGGTTATGAAGAAATTCCCGCTTCCGAACTTCTTCAATTAACAGCGCTTCTGTTTGCTTCGCACATACGTTAATTGGCACACACACCAAGTTAATATGTTGGTTGCATGTATGTAGGTCGTATACTACATTTATTTTGACTGGTAAAATAACATACTATATTATTAAATGCTCATTTCGCGTCTCTTTCATTGTTTATTTACAAATGCGATTGTGTTTAATTTTTCTTTTTTATCGTTCCTGTTCGCATGTTAATTTCGCTACTGCGATAGAATATGTCGTATCGCATTCCTTCGCATCGCTGTCGTCTGCTTGCTCTCCTCTGATTGGCTAGCACCTTTTACCGCATTGTCGCTGTCGCAGTGACGCACAATTGTAAAATCGTCTTAAGGGCGCAGTTCACCTCAGTTTTCCAATTATTTTTTATTTGTATATTGGTACCAGATATTCGTTTTCTTATTTTAGACATAAATTGTGATTCAATCTTCCTCATAGGAATTTTTTGGATCTGTCATAGTTTTTTGCGTAATGAGTCGTAAACGTCAAAATTTGCGCTTTATGGTTTTATGTACGCCACTACAACCAACTGACATACCAAATCGAAAAAAATCACAGTGTATAACAATGCTACAGGCTGTGATTTGACACATATAAAACAAATACTTATATGTTTTCGCATTTTTTAAAAATTGTTGAAAATTTTTTAATTTTCATTTCAAAATTCAGCATTTTTATCAAATACAAACAAATTTAATTTTTATATATGTCAAATCATAGCCTACAACATTGTTATACACTGTGAATATTTTCGGTTTGGTATGTCAATTGGTTTTGGTGGCGTACATAAAACCGTAAAGTGCAAATTTTGTCGTTTACAACTCATTACGCGAAAACTATCAGAGATAAAAAAAAATTCCTAATAGGAAGAATTAATCACAATTTATGTCTAAAATAAGAAAATATCTTATCCAAATATAAATATAAAAAATACGTTGAAAACTGAGTTTAACCGCGCCCTTAAGGCGCCCGCCTACTGGCGGTGTGTTTGTGTGAGTGAGGCACGACGCCAAGGGCGATGTTGATCGGCTCATCTGGTGTGGTATCGCCTCTACCGCAAGACACTGATACAGCATGCAGTGGTATCGTAGATCACCCGCCTGACTGACACGTTCAGTGGCGACCCTATATTTTTATTAATAAAAAGTTTTAAGAAAAGTCCATTGCATGTTCCTAGAGTAGTTTCACACGAATCCCGTGAGTGGTTTTTCAGATATAACAGGTTGAAAAAGTTGTTTGTAGTGATTTTGAGGATCTCCGAAATTATTGTTTTAATAGACGTGATGTCTGAAACTACTCTTCAGTCTTCGTTTGGAGTGTATTTTCTTTTCGTACATAGGCACACTGGCCATATGTGGTTTAGTTTCTTTTAAAAAAAACGTATTTACGAACACACTGCAACGCATTTTAAGCGCGTGGTAGGCGAGACCCTTAAGGTGGCTCCCTGCCCAGGCCGCCGAGCGCTGTGTACAGCTACGGTCGTTACAAGATTACTAGAGACACTGGAAAATACCGTTAATATTAAAAATAGTTTCCAATAAACTGTAGTATCTCAATTGTTACACGTGTGAACAGTTTTCTGGCAAATCACACACGGTCTGTGTTAAAAATGTACAGTTCTAATTGGGTCTGTTGAAGAGGGACACAGCGCTTCATGTAAACGACAGCCAATATAGGTTCAAAACCTTCAGTGTTATACATAGCATGTTGGAGCCTAGCAAACAATCAACTTTTCCCGCGATTTAGCAGTGTCTCTAAAGATTACTAGAAAACTGCTCATCACACATGAGTGATGTCTGCTTAGGAATAGAGTTTAAAGAATGTTACACATGTGCATATACATGTTAAGTTCGCCACTACTCATTAAAGAATATTTTCTAGCGACGGGAAGTGGCGATAATGGGAGTTTCGCTGTTTTTTTTTTTTTACATCATGGCTATTTGCAGAGTGTTTTTGTGCAGATTCGTTATTTATTTGACTGTGCCAATCAGTACATGGATAACTGTGACACATCACGTCTGTGACTTGCGGGTTTAACCTCCACACGCTGGGAGTTACGGCATCCAATCACTGACCACAAAGCAGAGATGCAGGTGCGCACGTAAGGCACTGAAACAAAGTGGGGCAAAAATATTTTCGCGAAATTTTCTGTTTCTATTTATAGTTAATAATTAGAGATGATGGTATATAGCACAGTCAAGTGTTCCCGCGATAAACCATCATCTCCATTAATAATACACCATAAAATATTAGGGTTACCATTTAAGAGGGCGTGGTACGTAATTCAACGCTAAAAGCATAAATCTATAACTAGAGTCACGATTTTATGGCGAAAAGATTTTTGCAACATTTGGTTTCGATGCGTCATGTGCACACCTGCAGCTCTGCTACATCGTCTGTAGTTGGATGATTTTACTCTCACTGGCCTTGGCAAATTATAGACGTACAGACTCACAATAATCTTATTCTGATTGGTGCAGTCAAATGAGAAACGTGTCTGAACAAAGACACGCTGCCAATAACCTTGAAACAGAACTGCCGATGTGCACGTAGTCACTGAAACAAAGTGGGGCAAAAATCTTTTCGCGACAAAATCGTGGCCCTATCTATAACTGTAGGTTTCTTGAAGCCAATTTGCGAAAATTAAACAGTTGCAATCCTAGACAATAGTTTTAACCAACGTTTTAAACAAAGTTGTTTCCAGTGTTACAAACTTCTGAGGCACAATCTCTGACGCCGGAACCTCGTGCATTTAACTGCGGCGCAAGGGGCCACGCGTAACAAATTAGTAATTCTGGATAAATATTTACTCATAAAGTTGGCGAATACCATTATCTAGGATTGTCATTGAGTATTTTATCCGTATTAGCTTCGATAAAAGCGTAGAAATCAATTGATGTTTTCAGCGTTTATTTATCTACCAGCACTCGTAATATCTCACAGAGGAGAGTTGTCGGCGAGAAGACAGCACACCTGTTCAGTGACTTGCGCCTAGAAGCTAGGGGAAGAGGTTATGAGCGTTCTGTCTCGTCCTTACCGCTTCCACAGCACTAGGCCTCGAACGCGCAACACATTGTTACGATTACCAAGAGCCTCGCCTGGAGGACGGGCTAGCGACGACGGCAGTGCAACCAGGTCGGTAGTTGCACAAGACAAGGGTCTCAGCGATCCTCCCCACCTGCACTGAAGTGTGGCAATATAATGCCAAGTATCGGGGGAATCGAGGTCTGTCTCCTTCAAGCCTTCCAGCCGTCACCACCTCGCCAGGAAGGTCCTGGGTCGAGACCCACGACGTGCCGCCGTCCGTCGATAGCCGAACATACTATCATCAGCCTCCGGCACATCGTGTTACAGTAAGGTCTAAGGTGTCCTAAGGGTCACCCACCATATTGTTGAGTATAAACGTAACAAACTAAACAGCCGCTCCCCTCCTGTTTAAATTATATAATACACCCTGGTATTCTGTAACTAAACTATGTAGGGTAAAGCCACCGTAGTTAGATTAACATATTTCATTTAACCGTAATCCGTACCCTTAACTTAACAGCTTAACTAGTTTCAGTATAAAGTGCCTACCTCTGACTACAGCCACTCAACCACTTAACTTATACGTAAAACTGATATAAAACAACAGTTTTGTTGAAATACGTTCACTCTGACGGCTAACTTAAAATCTCTTTGTATCGAAACTACATTTTGAAGGTACACGTGATATCAACATAAATAATGAATTTATTATTGTGTTTTCCTAAAATGCTGTTCTTGGTCTTCCACGCATCTAAATCGGCAGTGTTGCATTCATTTTAACTCTCGACTTTAGCTCATAGTTTGAATTTTGCGCCTTCATCTACTTGAGTTAAAATAAATAAAAATTGTCCCTTGCCACATACGTCTCCAAAATTCTCAATTTTCGACCTGAGACTTGAATGTAGTTCTTTCCTCCTACTTTCCGATTTTTTTACACCTTCACGCATAATTTTGTCTGCGGAAGTTACCCTACATACACTGAAAAAAAAGTGTAGTTGCAGGTACCATACTTGTGTTAAAAAAGGGACAACAAAACAGTTTGGTTGTCGGTACTACACTACACCTTCAACAATCTGTTTTGTAGAAGATACCATCTGGTTTGTAAAAGCAGCAAGACTCTTTGTTTATTCTACAAAACAGATTGTTGAAGGAACTGTCAAGAGTAATGCCAACAACCAAACTGTTTTGTTGTCCTTATTTTAACAGAAGTATGGTACCTGCAACTATGCTCTTTTTTCAGTGTATCAACAAAACAATTCTTTATGCATACCAAACAATCTCGACCTAGTATTTCGTTGGGCTCTTTCTTCTGCGAAAACAGAAGTACGTACCTATTGCAATGCAACACTTTATGTGCAATAGACTGGTTCAGTTAGAAATTGAGATCTTACCAAGGGGGGTGACTTTGGACTTGTGAGGTGACTTCGGAACATCACATACAAGTTATTTTTCGTATGTATGGTTGCCCTGAATAAACAAATTTACTTGCGATAAATTCCGAATAATAAATATCCCCATGAGTTTAATGTATATTTACTCACAATTGACAACTGTGGAAAATAAAAATAACATAAAAGTGCCAAAAAATCTCCCCATGTGTCCAAAATCACCTCTGCTTACAGTAACAATTTTAGTTTATAGTACATTTTTTTCGTCAACCGTTGTATCAACTTTCGACGGGATTTAATTTTTTTTTTAGTAGATCTGTCGTTTACGCAAATATTTTGAGCCAAAATACCCGTGAAAAGACAGTAATTTCTTTCAACATATATAGTTCGGTGATATACTTCTGACACAAGTTATCTGTCTGCAGACCAATAACAGGCATTAAATATTACAATATCGGGATTCTTATAGGCTCAGTCAAATAGGGTAACAGCTACAAGTACAAGCTAAAGCCAGTAATCTTCTGGTAAGCTGAACGCGTGTTGAAATCAAGGAAACAGTTTAGTTTTTCAGCGATAAACCATCGTCTCTATCTATAGCGTGAGTAAAATTTATAAATCTAATCCACGTTATTAACTTAAACACAACACATTTTTATTAATGTTTCATAGAGTCACGTAAAAAATTCCCCTGGTTTACCCGCCGACAATGCCGCACGAAACACAGCTATTGTTAACGTCACAATACAGGCCCGCTACTGGAAGGGCTTTGTTATACACGAGTTGTCTCTAATGCATCGGTTTACCTCTGCTGAAGGCTCCTCTGGTAACGTAGGAGCTAATAACAGCCATTCGTACCTGAGGTTACATAACTGCGTGTTCTTTGATCAGCTTGTGCGCGCAGTCAGAGGGTTGAGTAGTTAAATGGGGTTTGCTGCTCCACAGTTACTCAATAAAACCAGATGAGGGGAGGCACCCCCTCCCTCTTACCCCACTCCCCCCCCCCTGGAAGCCAGCATTGGCGGACCACGACCTTTGTCCGAGATCCGCGCCCTTCGAGCTCCATTTCAGGTTGTTTCCTCAAGTTCTCCCCCAAACCTCCTTTAACCTCGCCTTTATCCATCTCCTTCGGAGGTACTTCCGAACATTGCGTATCTACGAAGCTCTACATCTACAGTCAGCGCTACACGTCTAGGTGGGTGGAAATCCAAGGAGGTCAGAGCGAGCTTTGAAGCCACCATGACATAAACATTGAATACCGGGTTTCCGTCACAGATAGTTTCTCTTTCAGTGTTTACCGCGCCCCTTTCCCCTCTCCTACACAACCACTGGATCCGCCACTGCGCTTTTTTCTTGGACAGTGGTATGTTTGTGTCACTTTTGCGGCTGGCTCTTTACACATTTGACACGTCCTAGAGGATGCTGAGCCAATAATACAGAAACACTTAAAACTGGCCCAAACGTGTGGAATCACCGTGTCAGCGAGCGGCCAATGAACAGCTGCTGTCTACTTCAATACGCAGATATTCTTTGAGGTTAGCTTATAGGTCAGTGAACTGTCCTCTCTCTAATTATTGGTAACACTGTAAGCCTGTGTGATTTTCAAATCGCAAGGAAAATTTTTTTTTATTTATGTGCCAAGCAAAGTACAAGCTCTGAATTGTAAAATGTAAATATTCACAGTTTTCCAGTAATTTCCCACAGATTCAAATTGTTGAAACTGCTCCATCGGGTAAGTAGAAAATTACAGATTGCACCAGCTATTTAACTCGCATATTGAGTCTGAGATTTTTAGTAAATTTGGAATGAAACGAATTCATTTTATTTTTACCTAGATGTACAAGAAATACATAATTTTATTTTAAAAAAATCTAGTTTTTTTTACTATGCCATAAACTCAAAGAAAGCCTGCACCAAACCCTAAAAAACCAAATACCGACGGGGTTAGAAGCCACTGCCTGCAGTAGAACAGTTCATCATGGTTGTCATTTAAGTAAGCATTTTTCAAAGCACCATAGCTTCATAGTGCCTCAGTGAGCAACAGAGTGATAACTAAACATTAGACTACTAAAACTGAACTATCCTCGACAGCTATACAAAAAAAAATACTAATGTTAATGTACGTTTTGTTGTAACTTTCCAAAACACCTAATTAACTTCAAACAATGAGTAAATACATGTAAGTAGCACGATAGCTGTGAAAATTGTGGTGCGATATTTATTGCATGTAGACTGAGATATGAGACATTGGTGGTGAAATTTAAGTTATAGATTTAAACTGTAGTTTTCAAATTACAGATAGATTAGTATAATTTGTATTAATTAACTAGTGAAATATGTATACTATTTGTTACACCTACCTGCTGTTTACTCACTTCTTAATCAGTCAAGTCTGACTAAACAGCAGATTCGCTAGTGAAATAACTTGCAACTAATTGAATCTGTGAAAATTCCACTAGTTATAATTTAGAGTGTATGTTACAAATAGTTAACAGCGAAAACGTATGAACACGCAGGTTCACACAATTAAAATAATATTGCACTTGATGTAACATAAATATTCAAAGAAGTTTTTTTAATGGAAGTCAAACAAGTAAACCACGTTCAAATACAAAAAAAATTGACGCGACTAAATCACGACCATGTTGACTCGAAAAAATTTTAACACCTTTCGTTTCCATTCGGTTGTACGTTAGATGGCTCTGCCATTTAGAATCTTTTACTCTAGAAATGCAAATATCGTAAGCTTAGCTTTAAAAAATCATCTGAGATTAGAGGAAGTGTGTCATAATTCCCATAATCCACTGTCTGAATCTGAATCTTGTTGATGAGTTTATTTAGTACAGCGAAGTAGATTGCACTGCAAGTATATTATACTGTAAAATTTTTGTTGCTGATCAGTTGAACAGTTCTTGAGAAATAACAAGCTTATCAAAAAAAATTTTGCCCAAGTAATGGAAGATTGCTAACAACATGAAAATTTTTTTCTTCGCATATGATGTGTGATACAGTACTACAGTGTTCTGCCTAATATTCACAAGCGTTGCTCATATACTGGGAATTTAATCTCTTTGCTAATGTTAAAAATGTATCCGTTAGTTTTGTATTTTTTATTAATTAATGCTTGGCTCAGATTTACTGGATTTCAGCATAACATTTGCGTCCATTTTGCCTTTTTCTGATTTGTTTGTGTTTTTTGTCTTAACATGTTTTTATATTTTGCGTTTGGTATTATCTTTCATTATAATCAGCCAACTATATAACCACAAATAATTACATGCGTGCGCAACTTCCTTTTGTACAAGCCGTTTGCCACGATAGCGTAATAATTTGTATGGTAGTAATAATTGATTTGAATAGGCAGACGCATTAATTGGCAAAATTTTAAGCATAATCTTTTCCGGCAGCATTTCATTCCAGCACCCGTAACGTTCGTTTTCGCAAGTTATTTGCCAAGACAGACCTATCGTATATAGTTTATTGAAAAAATTATTATATTTGGACAAACAAACGCATTCTCAACTAAAGTATATTTGTAATAGTAACTACGGCTTTTCTTTAGCTAAAAATAAAGCAATAACTTCGCCGCATACATACATTTTTAACATCCGCAACGTCCATATTTGCAAACAATTTGACGGGACCGACCCAGCCGGAAATTGTACCCAGATCGCCTTGGTGGGCTTTCTAGTATGTTAAGTTCCAATGTAGCATAAACGTGTTTGACATTTAGTTCGTTTTGTCCGTTTATTTTACTGAGCCAATGATAACTGAGGCTTGCCTATCCCTACAAAAAGTTGAATTGTGTCTAACAACAGTCGTAAAATCCTGTAAGGCGCTATAGAGCAACACTGTTTTGGAGTGTTTTGGCGACAAATGTTTTCGTGATTTTATTCTTTATTTACATATTACTGTATCACCAACACTCGAAGAACGAAAAATTGCAAGCATTCATATTAATTGAGAGAAAAGACGATTTCTGTGTGTACGACTGACGAAGTGTAAAGTATAATTGCTTCAAACTTTAAATATTAAATAGTCAAGAATAAAATCTGAAATACTCTGTTGATTAAAATTTACGGAACACTTAATGGTTATGTTGTGACGTATAAGCTATGGTTCCAAACTCTATGCAATGGAATTGAAGGCGAGAGTTGTGGAGAAAACCAGCCATACAAAAACCGTAGCTGCCTTAACCAGACAACTTTGTTTCTCAGACTCTTGCAAGCCAGTTTAATTAAACTTGAAATGTAAGCTTGAGCCAACAACTTAAGAGCACTTTAACAAGAGTAAATTACGTAGTAACATATTACTTGCCAAATTTAAGCAGAACCAAAAGTGAAATATGAAAAAGAATTGATCTGTTGGTTGTCAATGCGACACATTTAAATTTCACACAAAGATAAAAATTTGGAAGTATACGATATGACAAAAAATATAAGATATCGACTGAAGTACGCTAAAGTATAAACGCTAAATTTCCATCGTCCTACTACGGAGAAAAAAATGTAATGTTGCGATAATGGTGTTTTGCTTGCAAGAATATACATTCCACTAACTGAAGTATGCCAAAGCATTGCTAATGCGAGTCGAGCGGAAAATTTTCCCAGTTTGATATAAAATATAAGTCAGACGTTTATTGCAGTTGACTGAATGACCTCGACTTAAATTTACTTTAAGCAGTTAAATCGATATAAATGATAATTTATGTGGTGAATTAGAGAAAAAATACGGAAATAAAGTCCACTGTAAAAACTCTACTGCAGTTAAATAAAACTGCACATCATGAAACTATAACATTTCTGAATCGTATATATTTGCAATGACAAACTGTTTAAGATTAGAAATTAAATTAAATAATGAAGAGAGTTATTCTCAGAGTGTCTGTATTTCGAGAGCAGCGGATAATTCAAAACATTAAAAAAAAAAAAGGTCGCGACTGTTAGTTGTTAGACGTAAGGAATCTTTCTAACAGTTCAAGCTATTGCTTAAAAATATTAAAATCTAAAATAAATTACTCGTATGCGTTTTAAAGTAGCTACAGGAATTTTTTCTCAGTTATCCGCTTCTTTTCTGTATTAACTGGAAGCATACATTGTTTGTCATAACTCCAGTTCTGACCAGCACAGCCAGTTTTTTAATTATTTGCTGTCTGCTCTATTTGGTAACGCTACAGTGTGCATTGAAAATCAAAAATTGAAACTAACTATAGGCCTATTAAAAATTTCGTATTGTACGTAAAATATTTACACTCACAATAAAAATTTATGGCGTAGTGTTTAGTGATCAACTAGTAGTAAACTAATTGTGTTTAAGGGTCGTTCAATTTGCTAAATATTAAGAGTAGAAACAGTGACTGTTTCTATTTTTAAAAAATATCAATTAATGAAAATAGGTTTTGCTTTAGTTTTAGATTAGCTGTCAACTGCTTATTCCAAATGAAACACTAACATTTACAATAAAAATAACTAAAATTTATATATTCGGGTACCAGAAATCTTGTATGTTTGGCAACACTGGTCCTAACATAAAATCAAGTCCGCAGACATCGTCAGTTTGGAGTGTATGTAACGTATAAAAGTGTACTTTGTCGTTGCTGTGTTTTTCAGGAGTACCGAATTGCGAGTATAGTAATCTGATAAAAATGTCAGCACAGTTGTCGCTCCCGACCATATTGGAGATCCTGAGAATGTAATTAGTTCAGTTTAAATACTACAGTTTAATCAGTCGTTAGAAAAACACAGCATGTCACTTTCAAGAAAGAGCTGTTAAATAATGTGAAAGTGAACGTTTATATTTTGATAAACCTTCTAAACACGGTATTGTAATTTAAGAAAAATTTGGTGTATCTGTTACTTCTGTGTTGAATTGTAGAAATTTTCGCTTTGAAGAGTTAATATACATAAACTCACGTTGCGAAAAATGTGACGTGTGTTTTTTAAATGACTAATTCAGTTACATGTTAATCCGGCCTCCATTTCTAGCGTCCGCCTCTTTGAGTGAGTGAGAAATTTTGGTCAGCGCTTAATATCGAGGTCTTTAGCGCTGGGAGGGGTGATATGATGTGAGTATGGAGCAGCGCCGGAATGAATGGGCGGGGGGAAACGGGAGATCCCCGAGAAAACCCGCCGGCCAGCGGCATCGTCCGGCACGATTCCCACATGCGAAAATCCGGGGACCAACCCCGCCGGGAACCGAACCCGGATCGCCTTGGTGGGAGGCGAGAGGTCTGACCCCTCGGCCACCGTGAACCCCTCCGCCTCTTTGAACTCGAGTGACCCCGGCCCTGCTACACTCGGCGGTGTCTGGGTGTCGCAAAACCAAGGCCATGAATAGAGACTGAAATATTCAGGGGATTCACTGACTTGTAGACTAGCCTCTAAGAATATATGTGTACTCAAGCAAACAATGGCTGCTCATTTGCTGCTCATTAACTCAGTGATATGGGCCTTCATTTAGTTACGTTTATTTACTGGCTCAGCGACTTCCGGAAACTGCCATAAGTACATTGAAGAGGTCAAGTTTCTTGTACCTTTCACGCCAACCTCTAAGTTTACGAAAATCTGTAAATCGTGTCGTAAGGTGGTTGCTGTAATCTGCAACCTGCCCTTGCCTGAAGAGATCCAATAAGATCGAAACACGAGCACGGACGGCCTTACGGTATCGGTCGGAGGCCAACAGCTGGTATCTGTCATGTTCAAGAGTACGTCTTTAGGACGTGTGTGCTCCGCACGATACACCACACGCTACGGTGGGAATATAGCAATCGGAACTCCCAATTCTTATCCTAACCGTAAGGCCGTCAAATGATAAGAATGACGTGCTCGTGTTTCGATCTTATTGGATCTCTTCAGGTAAGTGCAGGTTGCAGATTTCAGCAACCACCTTACGACACGGTTTACAGATTTTCGTAAACTTAGAGGTTGGTGTTAAAGGTACAAGACACTTGACGCCTTCAATTACATACCGCCAAGAAACACAGTTTGCTATAAGTACAGCCATGAACATTTCGCGAAAAGATTTTTGCCCTACTTTGTTTCAGTGTCTTGCGTGCACATCTGCATCTCTGCTTCATGATTATGGGCAGCGTGTCTGTGACGTCTCTCACTACTGTACCAATCACAGTACGGTTGCTTCGACACAACACGTCTATGATTAGCGTGCAGAAGCCAAAGACACGTGACAGTTAAAACGTCCAATCACTGACCGTTTATCAGAGCTGTAGATGTGAACGTAATGCACTGAAACAAACTGGGGAAACATTCTTTTCGCGAAAAGTTCGGGGCTAGAGTTCATACGAGTCGAGGGCCAATCGCGAAATTAACACCAACTTGGTATTATAGCTTGCTCCTAAAACAAAACGAGAATTTGTCAGGTGTCTGGCGATGAAGCAAAGTTTTTGGGCGACACGGCAGGTCGCCTTGATGAGGTTATTATAAGGCAGTGGTCGCATATCGACGGAGAAGTTGTGTGTAAGGAACTACGAGCCTCAAACAACTTGTCAAAGGCGTGGTAGATTTCGTTGTGTTTAAGGAATAATTGATGTTATACCTGCACTGTAAAAAAGTTTTTTTTTACTTTTACAAAGAATTTCTTTGTAAAACTACGATGGTTGTCTTGTAATAAAATACATAGTATTTGTTTGTAAAATTACAAGGAGTAGCCTTGTAGCTGCACTTTCAATAAGGGAAAAAATTAACTTAAACGCTCATTTTACTTCATAAACAACACTGAACGTATTTATCAAATTACGTTTGAGTAAAGGACGTTTATATGAAATTATTATTATTAAATAAAAATATAATCGGAAGTGTTAAGTTTCTAACCACTCTTCCCTTGTATAGCAGTTTACCCCTAGACCACTCAGACTTCCGTACTGCCTAGTATTTATTTATTTATTTATTTACTTTCAATGTACAGTTCAGAAATAATTCATTTTCTTTAAAGTACGCAATTTATATAATCATTCACTTTACTAGAGAAAAGTTTTTTCCAGAGGTTGTAATCTTTGCATGAGTAATTTCTGGCGAACCTATGATTTTGGTAGACTGCACATTTATCTATTTATTTTCAAACGAAATCCTTTTAACATTATAAACTTATAATTTTACAAGGAAAATTGTTCAACATTTACAAAAGTTTGTACAATTACAAAGTAGAGCCTTGTCATATTTTACAAAAACAATTATAGTGCAGGAACTGTCATTATATAGGTACAAAGGATTCCTTTGTAGTATTACAAAGTTTACAATGTAACTTAATAAACAAATGATTTAACATTGACAATATTTGTCAATTTTACAAATTTTTGTAGTGTAAGGCATCTAAGCCACAAACGAAAAAAACAGACATAAACAAGCTCCTTAATTATTGTAAATTGAACTTAAGTAGCTAAGCAACCTAAGTTAAGCTGAGGTATTGTATTTAAAAATTAGAACACATTTACTAAGAAAATAACAAAAGTGTTTTAGTAAAAAATAATAATGTTCTACTTTATCAAATGTGAGATGGTATCTTTCCACATTTCATCATTCAATTGGAAATATTATTGTGTGACCTAAGGCTCCTTAAACGTGGAAACCAGTAGTAAATTGTACGCCGGATGTCTCGAAACAATTGCATGAAAACACACCAAGTGAATCCCAGACTAAAACGGAGAAGTTCCAAATATTATACGATAAAGAGATGATGGTATATCGCGAAAATATTGTGCCAACATACCCCTGAAAACACAGTAGTTTCTTGCCACTTGCAGGATTGGGTGATATACGTCTGACACAACGTAGCTCTCTGTAGACCAATAATAGACACTAAATACTACAACAGCGGGATTTTTATTGGCTCAGTCAAATGGGGTAACAGCTCCGCGTACAAGAGAAAGCCAGTAATCTCTTCATTAGCCGAACACGCATTGAAACCCAGCAAACAGTCAAGTTTTCCCGCGGTAAACCATCATTAGATAGGATGATTTATCGCGGGAAAATTTGACTGATTGCTGGGTTTCAACACACGTTCAGTTTACCAGACGATGACAGGCTTTCGCTTTTATGTGGAGCTGTTGCCCTATTTGACTGATCCAATAAGAATCCCGCTGTTGTAATATGTGATGCCTATTATTGGTCTGCAGACAGCTACGTTATGTCAGACGTACATCACCTAATCATATGCGTTGTAATTAACTACAGTGTTTTCAAGGGTATGTTAAAACATTTTCGCGATATACCATCCTCTCTAACCATCATCTCTAACGATGACATTTTGCATGCACAGTGTGGCAACATAGCAGTGTAGTTAGTCCCCTCTTGCGCTTCACAGAGATCTTACGTATCTTACTACCACTGTTCTGACCTGCATATTATGGGTGCAGGTTAACATCCCGAGCAGTCCGAACATGATTCTATGTTTACTTGAAGTAACATGCATAAAATATATAATTCCTGTACGTGCAGTGCAAGAGGGGAATTTCTCCGTGCAATGTTGCCACATTATGCACGTAAAATGTCGTTGTAGAGAAATTTTTCACTTACACTTTCGTCTTCAATGTAGCCCGGTATTCTCGTGGTGATAATATTATGCAGTTGTATCTGGACAACATGTACAATGTAACGCACTTGTTCTGTGTATTTAAAGTTTAATCTATATGAAATGATACAAAACCTTAATTGTGTAGCACAGTTATTTAAGATAGTACGTCTTTTCCCACACCGTTAAACTGAAACAGAACAATGTGCGGAGCATTTAACTCAATCCTCGCTGGACGGGGTACAATAATGCGGTAGCGTGTCTGGACGACATTCTAGAGTTCGCGTTCTCGACCCCTGGGTGAAGTAATTCCTGAGTACATTATTCATTTTTCCCTCTCAAGAAAAACGCTGCTCCAGTTTTTAGTATGAAAGTTCCAAATAATTTATCTTTTGGGTTAGGATCATGACTAGCCTGGTGAGTGGAAGTAAGTGATCATTCTCTTAATCCGACAGTTACGTTGATTCCATGCGGCTTAACATGAATGTTGTAATTTAGCATAAATATATCCAATGTCAAAACTTTATCAAAGAAACTGTGGGAGGTGGCGCAGCGGTAAAAACGTTCGATTTGCATTCGGAAGGACCCGGGTTCGATCCCCGGCTCCGGCCATCCTAATTTCTCATGGATTCCCGAAAATCGCTCCAGGTGAATGCTGGGTGCTGGGATGGCTACTTAACAGAGGTCATGGCCGACTCCTCTCACAGCTTCTGTCGTTGTAACAAGTTGTGTCACTGTCTAGAATGACCTCGCTGTCGACAAGACGTTAAATCTACTTACCTTACATTTATAACTGTAGTTAGCTTACAAATACTACAGTGCTATTTCGCAACTATTACAGGAAAGTTATTAGCAGTGGAAAGTGAAAATTCGTGACTTTGTAAATTACAAAAAAAGAACTGCTCCATCAAAATAAATTCGTTTTGAAAATCGCTTGTGTAACACCCGCTGAATATCTCGTAAGACGTCTTGGTCACAAATTATTTATAGGCCTACTACAACAAAAAAAAAAAAAAATTTCGTCGTGACGACACGTCACAACCAAAAATTTTAAAGTCTATAGTATTTACCCATAGCAAAAACTACAATTCGTGTACTAAAAATTTTATTCAAAGCGAAAAAATTAGAAAATATGTGAAACTATAAAATTGTTTCTTTCTTTTTTTTTTTTTACAATTTTCACAGGCTCTTTTCGATCTGTCGATAATTACGTGATGTATCTGCATAAATTATCTTAATTATGTGAGTGAGATTTTATGTAGGATAAACACCCCATAACAATTTATTTACGTGTCATTGTCTGATAAATTACTTCCGTAAAAATGTATTAATCTACAGCTGAATATACGTTGGCGATAATGTCTACAACCTGAACAGAGTTCAGTTTTATGTGTAAAATTAATAATGAGTAAGCTTAAAGAGGGCTTTAATTCGTATTTGACCCTTCGAAATCCGTTGTATCGATATGTGCGTTATGGTAACAAGAAACAACAAGAAAAGGTAAAGGTGTAAAATGAAAACTTACGTATCTGCTTATGCCATTTCGTGGATAAGAATCTACGTAAAACCATTGCCCGAAGTAACTAAATAGGAAGAATAATGCTGTTCTCGGTCGGCTGGTACTGCTTTCTGAACCACTACATAATTTTTAAATCGCAATCAACTATGAAACCACGACAAAATCAGTCATTCCTGTTCGACGAGCAACGGTACCTACTCTAATGTTGATGATTTGTTCGTTCAGTTTGTTGCGCGATTGCAGATTACAGAATTTTCGCAAAATCTTATAAACATACGATTCTAAGAGATTTTATATAATTTTTGGGTGTAATGCTCCTCACATGATTATTTGCGCATATAAATGTATTATATGACTGCGAAATACTTCACTAAATTGATGCTAAAATAAAAATTTTCGGAATGTTGTTTTGTAATGACTTTCCATTTTGGCAGTACTTTGGGTTTTATGTTCGTTGTGTATATTCCGGTATTACACGTACACTGTAAAAAAATATCGCAAATAGTATTGGAAGTTATTAATCCACACACAGTATTGTATACTTGCCATTGAACTCTGTTAACTGTAAAAGTCTGCTAACATTAGTACACAGTTGACAGTTTCCTAAAAATGCATATGAATGTTACCATTTATTTATAGGGAACATTTTTACATACTTTCTTAGTACCTCTCTGAGGTGTAGCCAGGAGGGAGGGGGGGGGGGGCTCTGCCCACCATCACCCTAACAAGCAAAAAAAGAAGGAAAATCATACTAAAAGATTAAACATATTTTGACTAGTACAATAGTCAATGTTTCGTTACGAATAACTGATGAATTAGTACTATTTTTCACCTTGAAATCCAAATTTTACCTTAGGAGGACCCCCGGAACCCCCCCCCCCCCCACAAGTTTTAAAGAGTGGTCTGTGTTCATTATATTATTCTCAGGTTGAACCCCCACCCTTATCCTCTTACACAGATCCTGGCTACCCACTGACACTCCTGTGCATCGGTATATTAAGTTTACAAATAGATTTTTACAGTGTACTTCAACTACTATTTAAATTGCTTCGGGTTTCTTGGTTGCATGAATACGTATTTTGCGAGGCCTTTTCGAATCAGTGTAAATTTGAATCTATGTTAGGACTTCTTCACGGATCAAGTTAACCGCGGAGGACGTATGCGTGTATAGTGACTGAAGGTTAGAGCAATGGCCAGACCTCTTGCGCGCAAAGGTGGCTCCCCTGGCAAACATCCCCAGCTCGCGAGCGGCCCGTGCAGTGTGGGTAACTTGCGGAAATATCATTTACCGTGCATGCAAATGTTTGCGGACAGGCTGGCGGTTACTCTGAAATGCACACACAGGGGTTCTTCCCTCGCGACCTCGAGGGGGTAAATATTTAAAGATATCCCAGCCAGCGCGAGGAAATTACCGTTCTGCGTTTCCAGCTACGCGTTACGCCCGTGTCTAACTCACCCCCTCTGCACGTTCTCCGTGTCTCAACCCCAGTGATGAGAAAAGTTGAGAGAGTGAACTATGGGCGAATAGGGGTTTTGTGGGAAGGGGTG
The DNA here is from genome assembly GCA_003012365.1 of Medauroidea extradentata. Classification (NCBI taxonomy): domain Eukaryota; kingdom Metazoa; phylum Arthropoda; class Insecta; order Phasmatodea; family Phasmatidae; genus Medauroidea; species Medauroidea extradentata. The sequence goes on from PNEQ01047136.1 coordinate 93,639, forward strand.
TGTAGGAATTCTCGCGAAGATCGTCAGAATTAACGGAACCCTCATTGGTCTGGCGTATCCATGAATACGAATGATATTAATTCCGCGTTTTGATGGCGTATTATTAAGGCCGCGTGATACGTCAAGATTATTAATGTATTCTTGCGCAGCAACAAACGACCACGTATGAATGTTTTCATTCCACAAGAACGGAGGTACACTAATAAAATGCCCACAACAGTTCGCGATTTACATTTCATTTACATTTAAAATTAAATGCATCAACATTACCCATATTTTTGATAACTATTCAGCGTACTAGGGATCGTGGTGATATATACTCTTAATTTTTCCCCCTTTGTACACTGCGGAGTGTTGTTTAAAAACGGTTGCGTTCCTTTTTTCCGTAATTTTAAGTCTCGTATAATTTAGTCGTCCAACCACTGTTAGAGCTTCAGACCAGCGGGTAAAGGGTCGCGGGTTAAGTACTGGGGGGTTTGTGTTTGTCCCTCCACGTCCATCTATACGGAAGACAACACAGGGTGGCCATGCCGTATACTGCGCAGGCAAACAATTGAAGTCAGTGAATCTAAGCCTTTGTTGTATGAAAGTTTATGCAATTGGTCGCTGTAGCTCATTAAACATTGTTTCCGCCATAAGAGACACTGTATATCTCGGTAACGCTCCAGACGCACAACAGAGCGAGTCCAGCCGGCATATAATGAGCAACTGTCAGCTTTTTTATTCAGTCGCCCCGGGTGATGAAACAGTAGGGTCATGCTGCTGTCAGCTGTTATCGCGACAACTCGACACCTCGTCATGACAGCTCGTCACGTCACAAAACGCGACGTGTACTTGTTACCAAGGACATACATCCCAGCGAGTTGACAGATCGCATATCTATAACATTGGGGTCGTTGCAATTAGTGGGAATGCAGCTTTATTCTCAAAACAAAAAATTTTACGTACATAAGAAATTGTTTTCGTTTTTTTTTTTTTTTACTCCGCCTAAGTCGTTGCTAATTTAGGTACATAATATAATTCACGTGCGGTAATATTCGAGGAATATAGTTTTTATAACTTTTAATCACGTAGCGCGCGACATCTGATTTCAGTATAAATTATTACGTTTCAGTATGCCTGTTGGTTTGATATTATTGATAGACCTCCATGACGTCAGGATATTGATTGTTGACATGACACGTATGCTGAAAATTTTCGATAACAGGAAATTGTAGTCAGTTGTAACGTCTACGAAAGATATATTGTTTGGAAGAACATTAAATTATAAACTTCACATTCGAACAGCGTTAAGGTAAGGTTATTGTAGTGTAAATGTTTTTTTCCTGATTATGAAGTTTTGGTATTTTCATAAACGCGCGTAAATACATACACACTTAAACAACGAAGTACTGTGTTCTGTTTGACTGGCGAGGGCTTCGCCACGTAAATATGTGGGGTGTAAGGTGACACTCAGGCCGTCGAGTAGGTGACCGCGGGTTTTCTCAGGGCAGTTAAAGAATCACAACGAACTGGCAACACACAGTAGATCTAATAACATCGACATTAGATTTCAGCGAATCTTTCGCCTACGTACTACGAGCTTATATGTCACCAGTAGCGTGTGTTTCCGGCTTACAGCGACCGTACTTTCAACAATACAGCATCACTGAACAGTCCAGTCCAGGTGTACTGTGCCACCATCTCTTCGTCATCTTGAAAACCGAACCAATTTTGGTGTAATTATGAAAGAATATTTCCTAATACATGTTATACTATGCTAAAAATATAAACATGGCCACCATTTTAAAAATATAAACACAGTATGAATCCAAAAGGCAAGTCAGCTTTGTATGTAGTAAATGTTTACGAAGTTTGGTGAAATTCTTAAACATATTTTCTAAGCTATGTAATACTATATCCTAAAAATATAAAAATTTCCGAAATTGTGAAAATATTTACAAGGCGTAAACAAAATATATTAAAGTCAAGTCAGATATCAAAGTACTGTATGTGTACAAAGTTTGGTGAAATTCGCTACACTGGTTCAAACGTTTTTAGAGGTACACACACAGACACACATATATACACAGGCACACACACCTACACACACAAACGCACACATACACACCTGTACATTTGCGAGAGGTAAATACAATGTCTGCTATAATCACAAAGTTCTCAGTTTTTTTCTGAGAATTTTAAAACTCATTAATATATAAAACAGATTAAACGTGTGATTCCGTGCCTTAACTACACAATTATCTTATATTTAAAGTTCCTGTGTCATTTCTCTGAGTTGTCGCATATATTGCGCAGCTCAATAATTACAGACGAGTACTTGGCAGTTAATTTTTTATAGTTTACGATCTGGCAAGAATTTCAGATGAAGTCGGAAACAATTAAAAAATTTCCAGTTATATGCGTTGCAACAAATGTTTGTTTAAGGGTCAGGCATGTCAAACTTAACATTTATTTGGTCAGAACTATAGTTTTGAGTTGGAAGTCGTAAGTGAAGTTTTCACTGTTGGAATGCCTGTTTAGCCTCACTACAATGAAGTACTGTTCTTTGTCTAATGAGTATAAAGCACGAGATTGCAGCATGCTGTCTTGATACTACAAGTTTTCAAGAGCTGCCGGGCCGTTTCAGGCGAACGTGCCAGAGTTTAACAACCCATCTTTGGAAATCCGCTATTGCGTTAGCTTTTGTAGTGTCAGTGAGTTTCTATTTTATTGGTTGTGTAAACAGATATTTAAAACTAATAGATAAGAGTGTTACTTTTAAAACTGAATGCAAAAGAGAAATGTTTTGTATTTCAAAACTAAACATATTAAGAAACAAACTCACGCCAAATGTTGTACACTCGTATCAGATATGAGACAAAGAAAAAATTTAAACAATTCTAGAACATAGCATTTTCATTTAATATTGAGCGAACGTGTTCATTTTAATTACTTCCATAATATATACCTAATTAAAGGTTATGGAGTAATAACTTCAACAATTGATGAAATTAAACCACATCTGCGGTTGCAGAAGGTAGGCTCAACATAAGTTATACGTTAAAAAAAAAAGAACTAGGGTTTGCCAAGAAAGCGTAAGCATATTAAAGGTTTGCTATGTTTAATATTTGCGCGTGAAATGGTTTTAAAACGAGTTACGTTCATTTGTTCCAAAGGAGATGCATGAGTGCAGAATTATAATTTTTTGCACACAATCGATTTCAAAACTAGTAACACGAATTTCATGAATATGCGACGTGAATTTCACAATCAGAGTCAATAACTTGGAGTAGGTTGAAAGTACATACTGTATTTTAGAGAAAACATGACAGCATACAAATAACACATGTGTTTCTGAATAATATTCAGTTTTGACCCACAGTAACATCATGGAAACATGGTCATATACACGCGAATGGTTTACAAACTCGTACACTGCAAACATCAAATGAATACATAGTGAGCTCACTTAATAATTTTACTAAAGTGTGTTGTAAGCAAACATCAAAATTACGTGCGCGGCATGAAAGCGACAAGCAAATTTATTCAAGAGAATCAAATCGTACAAATCTGAAAAAGGTTACTTCCATAAAACTGACTTACCGTATCGCGTCCACAAGCTCCAATATGGTTACTTCAAGTATCTTATCAGGAAAATGTCAGACATTGCAAGAATTTTGCACAGAGAAACGCCGTGCTTTACAAAACTATTTGACCAAGGGGCAGAGGCGAAGCTTGGACGTGTTACAAGGAAAGCAGTATGATATCCGACTACACTTTGAGCAGGTGACAGTTGTATTGCTGAGACCTAGGTGTATTACTGAGAACTATTTCCTCACCTCTTACATGCTACCTACTGGCTGAGGAATGTAACTGCTCCCACCAGTCATATGGTTCCACAGGCAACTGAGAGTTCTGTACAGTCACTGCTAACTACATCTTGCCCTACAACACGTCACGCTGCGCCACTGCAAAGGGGTCATTGCGGCGCCTAACAGCAAGAAACATAATTACAAAATAAATCAAACTGTACACTAAACAAACCTATTCCTATCATAATTTAAGCGTGAAGCGAATTTTCCAAAGGCGGCGTCTGAAATGTTAATTTTGAAAAAAAAAATTAAAAATTACAGTTACGCTAAACACATGACGGCAGGCACCTTGCGCGTAATGGGTGGAAAAGTTCCCAACCTAACACTCTATAATTACTGGAGCAAAGGATTTAACATGTTTGCGAAAACCGAATGAATGAATAACTGACCTAGCGGCCCGACACAAGCACGCGGGCTAAACCTGGCTTGGTCAGCGCTTAACAACTGCGTGGGCGCGTGGATGAGGGGAGGGGGAAAACAAGAAAACAGATGTCAGCTAAATTAAGCAAAGAGGTCGCGAACCGAGCGAAAAAACTGTAGAGTTAATGATAGTTCCAATAGAGACTGCTGCGTGCCACCGTCGCCACATTGAGCACCAGGTGGTGCAAGTCTCTTAAATTTTATTCTGTCAAAACATAAACAGGCAACTTTAGAAGAAGCGTTCGAAATGAAACTATTTACCCTACATAAAATGTACATGCAAATTTACGATTTCTTACTTACTAAAAACCTAATTTTCTTCCTGGTCAATTATACTCTTTAAGTACACGACATAAACAACTTATCAAATTATTGCAAAATTTCCCAGTCTAGTTTCTAATTTTACTTTTATTTCAACATTTGAAAGTATACGCTGAAATAATCATTGGTAGATTGAAAAATAAATTATAAACTATGTACAAGAGAAAATAGTACTACGTATTAAAGTAAAACTATGTGGAACTGCTCTTCACATCTACTATGTAAAGAGATAAACTATATTTCACAAACTTAATAGACAACATTTTATAACAGTTAAAGATACTCCACACAGCATATGTGATGACCTGTTTTTGTACTGCTATTCAACAAAGCTGCAGAAATTAGGAGCACAGCAGAAATCGTTTTTTATGATAACTAAACACTCTGCTAGTTAGACAAACCAAGCTCATAGCCAACACGTGCAAGTAAAACAAGACGTCTGCTCGTCGAAAATGAAGACACTTTCAGCAATATTAGAGCAAACTTGTCGTATAATTCATAAATGTCATGTTGAAACAAATGCGAACATCTGTTCACTTAGTAACATCAACACTGCAACTGGTGTCTTTCCTGGGACCACGGTCTCTATATTGCTTTCCGAACATTTTACAATTTTCGTATAAATTAACCTCTTATTATTTCACACACGTAATACTTGCTGTACTTAACCAAAAATAAATCAAAATTCTAACCCAACTAATTATATTAGGTCCCATTTTTTTGCAAACTCTTCAAGAGATCCTTATAACTAAAGACCTAGACATGAAACTACATGAAAAAAAAAACCTCTTCAATTCACTCATTAGAGTCATCCTCCTTACAGAATTGCTCATTCACGTATAACTATTCTGCAAGCGACTGCTTCGAACTTCTGTTAGTAAATCGAAATAAGATGAAAAACAAAATTCCTATTAATATAACACAAATAAAGAAAATTTATTGTAGCTGAACCATGAGAACGAAGTAAGAAACCAAGGTTCCTAACAGAGAGAAGAATGTGCGGCGATCCAAGTTGAATAATCCCCACGCGCTGAAAACCACTGGCCTCTCCAACAACTGTTGGGAAAATATCTGCAGCTCCATCATGGCGGCTGGACTGAGAGACCTCTTGAGACTTAACTTGTGTAGAAGCGATATTGTCTTCTCTGTCTTGTCGGCCACATAATGTGGAACAAATGTCATAAGTATGATAACAAAAAATTCTTTAATATCCCATATTATAACAAAGGATATGAATAAAGGATCATTAACATTTGCATCTTGTAAGTTACCCTTAGAAATATCAATAGCAACGTTCGCAGTGTGTGTAATAAAAGTTATGCTGGATAACAAGACGACCAATGACATAATTCCAAAATTGTAATCAACCATCAGAATTGTTTCACGCAAGTGATAGAATATTCCCCTCAAATGTCTGAGAATACAGGCAGTAACGTCAACACACGTAAATTGGGCTCGTTGAAGTGGTGTTTGTTGCTCTGTCTGCACAGCTATTCGGGTTGCGAATGGTTCTGTACCACAAGAAAGTTCATTTATAAGAATGCTGACCTCGCAAAGGTCTTCTGTTTCTTTGTTGACATGATCGACAGTCTTTCCAAGTAGCAGAAGTATGTCCAAATAAAATAACACACCCATTCTAAGAGTTAAATCGGAGAAATAGAGCACAACAAACCATATCCTGCCAGGCGTGTAGTTAAAATAGAAAGTCATGTAGAGAAAGAAACTTTCTAACGGTGTAATGAAGCACAACTGCATCCATACAAATACACGTACATGTTGGTACTCGATCCAAGATGTGGCGAGAAGCACTTCATCCAAGTGTATAATTCTCCTGACGATTTTACTTAGTATAGAGCTAGCACATGAGACTAAGATAACTACTGTGCAGGTGATTGTTACGACCACGGAGAGCAAAAAAACTATCATGTTCAACACATAATTATGCTTACCTTGTGGTCTAAAATAGTAATCCTGAAATGAACATCCTACTATAATGACAACAATGTAACAGAAAGTCTGAACGATTCCAAAAACGGATGCTCTGTATATCTGCAGATCATCATTTGGCGAACTTTGTATTGGTGCAAGTCCAAAAATCTTCATAACCAGAAACCAAACCCTTACAGCAGAGCGAATATTGCATGGCTGTGCAAATATCTTCATTGCGGTGCAACTTGTTGCCTAGCTTGTAGTAAACCGACAAGACGAGAATATGTGCAGGATGATATCTTAAAGTTTCGTGCAAAAAAAATCAAGGAAAGTTTTACATTTATTTCTAGCTTTACATTTCTTCATTAAATTCTAGAAAAATTTTAACAACAGCTTACTATGAACTTGCTGTTGGCACGTCGATTGTTGCGTCGAAACTGAACTGAAAGTGCAGGACATATGTTACTGTCGTAATATTTCAGAGTATAATTGATTAGACGTAAATACACTTAATTTAATTACGCTGTCATCACATAGTATATCGACCGATTGCTCAGCTATGAGTTTGTCTCTTAATATTTCTGTCGCACTCAAAAAATCTTTAGTGCTTCGAGGTTAGAATTAGATAATTAAATATCTTAAATATTTATAAGTGTTGAATAGAGAAAAGTTCAATTTTCATATCATTTCATAAATAAAATATTGTTATCATTATTTCATACCCTGAAATGTTTTCATTTTCCTATATTGATAATGGCTAGTATATTAATTATTTCGGAGCCAACGGGACAAAACTTTTGCCTCAATGATTAAATGCCCGATACAAAATGTTTGCTTCAACGTATTTTAATAATATCTTGTACGAACTTTATTCCCACATATGTCTATTTTGTTACATTTTGAGAACTTTCCTATATGTGGATGTATAACATAACATTAATGTTTTTACATCAGTATGAATGCTAAGTAATAATAAAACCGCGCTTTAAATTGGACCACATTCTGTAACTTGAATACTAAATAATAAAACACATGTTGAACATTTTCAAAAATATATGTAATCTATAAAATGTATTTGTCATAAATGAGGAGCATTTTTTCAAAACTGGATATCTACAAAAATGATGTTTATTGTCAATTCTGTACAAACTACATCAACTAAATCAGATGGAAAAATTTATGTTGTTAACTAAAGTTAATATATCTATCTCTTAAATTATTTCTCACCGAAAGTGAATATATCCTTACTGTAATATACACTGAAATTAATACTTAATACATCCCTAAATATTTATTTTAATTTCCCGCTGACTATTCACATTATTGTCATTATCTCACAAGGGATAGCAGTGTACCCTTTAGATACATAACTGTTAACCTTGAAACATGTAACACCCTACTTGTTTGTCGTTTCAACAGATGTATACACACATGCGCGTAGTTGTTAACAATAATTGTTGATTCTTACATACGAGACGTGTGTTAAATATCATTTTCCGAGTCTACGAGTTTAATTTCTACCATTTTTATATTCATTAATAAAATAAAACAATACATGTTATGATTACTTGTTTTGTGTATTAATTTATTTTCAGATTGCTTTATATCCTAATAGTCAACAGATGACTGTGCAAAAAATTTCAGGTTTAATTACCATACAAACACTTCAGGTTAGTTAGAAATCTCTATTATTTTATGTTTAACCTGAATATATCCAAAAACCTTCTTTCAAAATGTATTAAGTCCATGCTTTTTGTTCAAAACTCACTATCTCCATTGTTTTTTTTTTTTTTTTTTTTTTTTACTAACATGATGCTATGTAATAGGTATTATGATGTGTACTGCAGAAATGCCTAACCTGATTACTGCCGTGACGTAACGTAGTCGTGATTTCGAAAGTCAGGTGAGGTGCAGAACAGGGGGAAGGGGAAACACCAGTTAAGTCTTACCATCGAAGTTCTTGACGGAGTTCCCAGGCGTCCCTGAAATAGCCTCATGCAAACCCCTACGATAACTGCCACACTAAATCTACCGAAATGATACACAGCCTGAATGAATAATTAAAATTTATACTGCCGAAAAGTAGAGTGAATATAATTTGAAACTTATAGAAAGGCACAGCTAGGATTCACATAGAAATTAAATTTAATAGGATTGGCTGACTAATACTACATAGAGAAACTAAAATAATGCAGTTGCAGTAGAAAAGGACCAATTCACATTACTAGTGGCTGTTTCCGAATAGTGCCTTGAAGGATCCTTCGCACCCTCGCATCCTTGAAAAGTGCATCATGAAGGATGCGGCCATTATTTATTCGTGTCCGAATTCTACCGAGGATTCAAGATGCACCCTTCCACACATCCTTGGTTCAAGGAAGCGAGGCAAGCGTCCTTACGCCCTTGCGATAGTCATTTGTTTGAATTGGGAATTCGGAAAGTATGTTTATACACAAATGCACCCTTACCGTGAAGGATGCATTGCTGTGAAGGCTGCGAGGATTCAGGGATTCAAGGATTAATCCTATGAATTCGGAAACAGCCAGTGTTGTAGCAGAAAATATATTACGTTGGGCAAATAACATTTCAGAAAGTTCACAACCAAATAAATATTACATTTCATTTTGCCTCGACTAAATAAGTTGTAGAGCATTATTTAGAGAAACTTGATAAACAGTTGAGTGGGTGAAGACCTTTCTGAGTACTGGAAAATATAAACCACGTTGAACAAAATATTCGCAGCATACTAGCAGAAAACCCTCATGGCGTCTTTTGTCGCGCTAGGTTCAGGCCATGTAAAATTAAGATAGCGAGACTTATCTGCCGGCTTCTTTGCGGTGAGTGTCCTCCCGAGGTTCTCGAAGTTCGAGTAGTTAGTCTCGTTCCACTCTTAGCTAGCTAATCCAAGCCTCATTACTCAAAAACTGCCGAAAAGCAAATTCTCGTGCCGACTAACCATCGGTACAACACACAGAAAAAAACTCCTCTCTCTGTGCTTTGAGGAAGTAAATAATACTTCACTGCAAACTGAAGCTAACATATTAAATAGAAGACTCCATTAAAAAAAAGTAAACCTCTGAGTCAGCCATTACATTAAGCCCAATATTAAAGAAATGTGCGCCCAAACATTAATAAATAATTATTACCTCGAAAAAACGTTAACAGCTAATCAACCATGAAAAGTAATAAATAAAATAAAACTTGGGGGTTGAAATTGGCACATGTTACACTAATAACTGTTATGTACAAAATCTACAACAGCGAAATTGTTGTTTCTCAATTTTGCTCTGACTAGTTATCCGACAAATTATTACTTGAGCTGTTTCTTTGAGCCATTTAGAAGATAAACTTTTTCTCTGTCCTGTAAAATTAATTTTTTTTAGATATTCAGTTTTGAAAAAATACGAATGTGCAAATTTAATGCTGCTATATATTTTAAATAGTACAAAAATCAGCATTATGTTACTTGGGCTACTTGGTGCATATAAATCAGTACAAACCTCTTCTAAACTTGTTTCCTTTCAAATCAGCCCCCAACTTCACTACACCATTTCTCAAACGCTAAATATAGTCTTCATACATAAATGAAATTCAATGTTAAAAATAAGGCAAAACTATGTAAATAATCCGAAAAGAAAGAAACGCATATTAATTGTAAAGAAATGTTTTTAAATAACTGCATTTTTTTTTCAACCAAGGTAATAGTCAACAAACGGTGTATTGTTGCGATCATAATTGGCCTAGATTGACAGTTAAAATTCATGCCAATATGCTGTCCTTTCCTTACTGTTATGCTAGTGTAAAATAGAATAATGAAATAAATATTCTTTTCAGATATATCCTCGTAGAAGTACTGCCAGGAATTAGAAACTTTGAGGAAGAGCTTAAGACGAGGGGCAACGTCGATGTTTTACCACTAAAATCTTACAAAACCGGTAGTTTCGCTTTAAGGATAGTGAGCTGGGGCCTGCTTGGACTCAACAACTATAAAACAATGCCTTGAGTATAAAAACTACATACTAAAATCGAACAAAGATAACATTTAATTTCATACGAATTAATTTTTAGAAAATTTGTATGTTATGAATTATTACATTCTGCTTTAATAATACTAATAGGACCTTTCGAAAAGAATTTTAAGTTAAAAGTGCATAAGCACTTGTTTTCACTTATACCAGCTAAACAATACAGATGGGTGAATTTAGCAGATTTATAAGTAAACAATTAAGACAGGGAGCTGTTCAGTACAAGAATTATTCACCGAATTATTTATTTCCTGATTATTATCGCAAACATCACAGCGTTTGGTACTACACAAAATCTTACTTAAACACGTAAATATTAAGCCGCTTTATTTCTGGAAGTATGTACTTATTTTTGTAAGCAACAATTTCGTAAATGGCATAAATAAACGTCGTTGTTAATGAAATTCAAATCAACTACGTGTTCCCGCTTTCGGGCAGGGTCATATCGTGCGTGAGAGCGGGCCGGGGTGAAGGTTGGATCGGCTGCTCGACTAGCGAGACATGCCTTTCGCCGCCCGGCCCGAACAATGGATGAAGTGAAGCTGAGAGGAGTGTGGAGCAGCGACGGAATGAGAGAAAAGGGTATGGGAATTCGGGAGTAAAACCCATATGACAGCGGCAACGTACGCCACGTTTCCCACATGCGAAAAATCCGAGACCCAAACCTGCCGGGAATCGAACCCGGATCGTCTAGGTAGGATATGAGAGGTCTGATCCATCGATCACCGTGGCCCCTGTCACTGTTAATACATCAAGCTAATCGTAAATGGGTGTCTAGGCAAGTGTAATTATTCTAATAAATTGAAATATATATATTATTTTACTTTTTTAAAAAAAAATTACGAATGCATGTGTAGTTTTAAATATATATAGACAATTACTTTTATTCTACTCAATGGACGCATATTTCATTTAGGAGCAAAACAGTTAAAATTTGCCGCATAAATATGTCAGGATACATGTGATGTTCTTAAACTAACATAGCTAATCGTATTAGTTCGTACTGTTTTATTGTGTGCATTTGATATTTTGTCTGCTAACCAAGTCAGTTCGTCTTTTTTTCAAACATAAATAAAGGCAAGAAGTTACCAGCATAACTGATAAGCCTACTTTCCTCGAAGTGCGTACAAATTATCCTGAAAGTGAAAATCGTTTACGTCCATCTTGGAACAATAAGTGATAATACTGATTTATGCATGTACGAGATATACACAACATAAGTAACCTTACTAAATGATAAACGGGTACCTGTTTAATAAAATTGGCAAAAAAATTCTGAGATGTTATTATGTCATAAAGATAAAAAAAAAAAATAGAGCCGACATTTCAAAATATAACTAAAGGATAAACGAGATACGCAAAAGTCAAGTCAGCTTTATATGTAGTATATGTTTATCAAGTTTGATGTAATTCTGAAAAATATTTCCTAAGATATGTAATAGTATGCTAAAAATATAAAAACGACCGCCATTTTGAAAATATAAACACAGGACGAAATAAATAGACAAAATTCAAGTCAATTTTGTACGTACTATAAGTGTATCAAGTTTGGTGAAATTCTGAAAAATATTTCGTAATGCATGTTAATACTATGCTAAAATTACAATAATGGCCGTCATTCGAAAACATGTAGACTGGATGAACGAAATACACTAAAGTCAAATCAGCTTTGTTAACAGTATTATGTGTACCAAGTTGGTGAATTCTGAAAAATATTTCTTAACATATGTTATACTATGCAAAATATATAAAAATGGCCCCCATTTTGAAAATATAAACATAGGATGAACTAAATACACAATATTCAAGTCAGATTTGTATGTAGTACATGTGTACCGAGTTTGATGAAATTCTGAAGTACGGTCCTATTGATATCTAACTTGATCGAAACATTTTAAAATTGCTGCCATTTTGAAAATATGAAAAGGACATAAACGAAATATATACAAAGTACTATATGTGTACAAAGTTTTATGAAATTCAGTACACTGGTTTAAACGTTTTAGAGAGACACACACACTTTCACACACACTACACACACACCTACACACGCAGAACACACAGACAGCAGACAGGAAGGTGATCTCATAAGCCTACATTTTCCTTCGCAAAGTAGGCTAAAAATACGACATGAATATGGCTCCGGAAATGTGCCATTTCTGCACAGTACGTGATGTTAAGTCCGTAGCGTGGGCTGTATCGTGTTATTGTGCGACACCATCACAGCTATTATTGTCGCCTGCATACCAGAAGAGTCGTATTTAATTGAAAGATAGGCATAGTCCGACGTAGCATTCCACAGTGAGTGACATGATCCAGCCAACTTGCCTTCCACTCTACTTCATGTGTCTTGTAGTACAGAAACGGTGCGTCTCGAGGCCTATATTCGTATAATTCGTATAACATGTGTTTCCCTCTAGATGTGAGTATAGGACCTTCAAAAATATTTACATGCAATTTGAAACATCCGGTATAACCTTCTCCTATCATCATCCAGACATGCAATCGTAACGCTTCACCCTCGCCTTTAGACAAGTCTCTCAACTCAACTCAACTCTCAACAGTTTTCTTTTCAATAGCACCACTCTCTGAGATATTCAGTACTGACAACATAATTTCATGGCGCAATGTTAGCTATAAAGGTGTTATATACTTACCTGTGCCTTTTATTAAAATTCGGCCAGTTGCAGTTCTGAGAATGTAAGCATTATTAGCCCGTATCACTAAGAATGCTTATTTTTTTCTTAATTTCTTCTTGAGTCAAAATTTTACAGGAATTATTTGAAAATGTTGTAATAGGTACGTAGTTAAAAATTTTACCTTTGATAACGCACATTGCATGCGAAATAACAGACTGTATATGAAATAACTAGGCTATTTAAAATATAAAATGATAGTTTTCTCGCAACATGTAATTCAGACTAAATAACTCTTAGTACCAATTTAGTCCATTTATACGCTCCTAATAGTAAACTATAATGTTTAAATTGAGAGATTGCAAGTAATTTATCAAACCGTTCATTTGTTAGACGAAAATTAATAATTTTAACAAAATAGGTGATACAGCCTCTTAAAGATTAGAGGAGAACTTGAAATAGGTTTACAAGCGAATAACATTATCAGAATGTTATTTCAAAGCATATATCACTAACTGGTGCATGTTTAGCAGTTTTCGAATAAACTATTTCCAGAAACTCTGCACACCCCTCGGTAGCATGGTCAAACACTCACCTTAAGATTCCACTATACACCTGATGTACAAATTCTTTGTTTTAAAGCCGTAATATTTGTTTTAGAGTATAAATAAAAAATGTTTGTTTGAAGAACCAATTTAATTTATGTGTTCTTTAACGCATTTGCGCTAAATTTGTTGTATGCGTTAATTGCAATTTGTACACAGTGATAGAAAAAATGGATACTAATTTTCTCTGTCATTGTTTACAAATTGCATTTACAAAGTAATGCGAATTTAAGACAGACATGTCAAAGAACACGTACATTAAATTTGTTCTTCAAACAAAAATGTTTTATTTACACTCTTAAAACAAATATTACGGCTTTAAAACATGGAATTTGTACATCAGGTGTATAGTGGAATCTTAAAGGCGCGGTCTACCACAGTTTTCATCATCATGTTCTTATTTTTGTATTTGTACCAAATTTTGTTCTTATGAAATATGTTTATATCTCTCAAAGTTTCCGCGTAAGGGCTCCTTAAAGTCGAAATTTGCATGTTTCCGTTTTAAGGACGACACTAAAACCAACTCACTCACCAAACTGAAAAAAATTACAGTGAATAACGATGTTGTAGGCTACAAGTTCGGATATGTTAAACCACTAAATACAATATTTTTGTATTTTTAAGAAAAAAATGTATTGAATTTCTTAAGTTTTTATTTTAATTTTCAACATTTTTATTTAAATACAAAAAGTTTTTATTTTGTGTATTTATGTATGTGAAATTGAAGCCTGCGACATCATTATCCAATGTGATAATTTTTTTTTTCATTTTGATATGTTGGTTTAAGTGAACTATGAGAGATATAAAAATTTCGTAAGAGCCAATTTATTCACATTTTGTGTCTCAAATAAGACAAAAATATCTGGTTCAAATAAAAAAATAAAAACTTGGTGTCGAAAATTGCGTAAGACCGTGCCCTTAAGGGCGCCACCTACCTGCGCGCTAGAGGCTGGGAAGCGATGAGACATATGAGCGTCCTTGAAACGCACAGCAAATGCTGCATCGCCTCAACAAGCCAAGCGCTGAATTATCACGCACGGTTCCCGCCCTAGGAGAAATTAAACGATGGGCATATAATATTGGTGTAAAAGTCTGTGGCAAAGTTCAGTGCATGTTTATATTTTAGTTTCACATACATGCGGTTAGCACATTGTGCGGCAGTCTGGAAAGGCCGTTTCTGTAGCTATCTTGGAGGGCTTGAAAACAGTATTTTTAATGAACAACGAGATTCCGCCCACGGAGGTAGGAGTATACAAGAGAGGGCATGTTGGACTTCCGTGAAGTCGACGTATGTATGACAGTTTTGCGCGATCAATGCGTTATTGTAACCCAACAAAAACAAATCTCAGAGGGCGATTGTGAAAACGTAGTAAGTATAGTCTACTCTGTAGTATTGGTCACGTGATTATATCTATCCACAAGTCAGATGTTTATAACGGTTTTTTTTCGACCGCACATAAATTCGAATAATAGTATGTATGTGCTGTAAATTATTTCGTAGAACGACCTATGTTATAATACCAGTTTAAAACCGTGCAGAATATCCTTCTATACTAATACAATATACGTATACAGCATTACAATTGCATATTAGGAATATATACTCTAAAGAGTAGATCGAGTAATGGTTTTTGTAAGTGCATGTTATGGTATAGATACTGTTGAACCATTTTAATGGTTTGAATGAAAATGGTTACGTTCGTTGCATTCTGGTGTAAAGGTAGAAAAGGTAAGGGAAATAAATCTGCTACTGTTACATTTCAGGAGTAGAAAGGCAATGAGATTTTTTAATGTCTGTTGCAGTGGGACTTTACAATTATAATTTATTGGTTTGTGGACATACGCCATTAATCATGTTTTGCTTATCAAACTTGTGTTGAATGACAAAAGTATGAAAAGAAAAAATAACAAAAAAAACTATATATATCACAAAAAAAATCCCAGGTGAATTCTGTCAATTCTTTTTAATTTTTTGACAGAATTCCTCTGGGATTTTTTGTGTTTTATTTCGTATTTTTGTTATTTTTATTTTTTGTACTTTGTCGTTCAACGCAATTTTTATCAGCAAAACACGAGCAAGGGCATTTGTCCACAAACCAATAAATTTAAAAAGGCCATGTTTCATATTTGCGTAGTGCAAATTATGTGGTTAAACAATTGTTTATATAGATAAACCTAGCGAACTAACCTGAAAATACGGCCACGTACCTATATTGTTTATTCACGCATACGTCACTGACGATGTGCAACTGCTTGGTAATAATAATAAAACGAACAAATTTGCACACAAAATGTTCATAAAATGGCAGAAACTAGCATTGTTAGCATAACAATGGTTCCCATGCACAAACAGTAGGCGATGTCGGTATTCACAGAAATGTGTTTCAAAACGCAGTCACGTTGTTGAGTACACATAAAAAAACTGTCAAATCCTCTGGGATTGCTTTTTTCTATTTTTGTGTGCGTTATTTATTTATTTTTCTTGTTAGTTTATCGTTATTTGTCATCCAACACAGGTTTGATCAGCAAAAACATGAGCAATGGTATACGTCCACAAACCAATAAATTCTAATCACATTTTATTGCAAAATTTTGTTCTACAAGCAATGTAGACTAAGATAAACACGGCATACCTGTTATTCGGTAGATCATTTTTACTCTATTGATTTTCGAAATTCGTGTAAAATACACTGTCTCTTATGATGGAAACAATGTTTACGAGTTACAGCGACCACGCGTATAATCGTTCGTACAACAAGAGCACAAATACACCGACTTCAATTGTTTGTCTGAGCGGTATACGGCATGGCCACATCTCTGATTCCACCCTTGTCTGAAGTGAGTTTTCTTTTCGTATGTTGGCACAGTAGGTACACATGGAACGGTTACGTAGAAAAACAAAGCCTTTTTATGGACACTCAGTGGCGCATTTGAAGCGCGCAGTAGGCACAGCACAGTTGGCCAGAACCTCCTCAAATGAAATACATAGAACATAAACAAAAACCATGCAGGATTAAAGAAGTATGTCTAGAGTACAAAATAATTGTATTTATTTCCACCTGGTATGTATAGCTGCTGTAAATGTCAGGCGAATATAACACCTTTTACTGCTATTCGAGTAGCAGTGTCATGATAGCTAATTTTGAGATGTCATAAAAACTATATGCATGTAAAGAATTACGTGCTCGTTATTGTAGTGGTTATTATGCTTATTTGCGATTTATTTAAGCCCACAGTTTTGCCCTGAAAGTAATAAAACATATGTAAAATAACGTAATTAAATGTGCATGTAATTTAAACGGTTTGATCCGTTAAACGCAGACCTACAATAAAACCCTCGCTAGATCAAGATCTCATTTTACGTTTAGAAGCAAGATTGAAATATTAGCTAAATGGTGACAAAATCTTACGTGCGACGGGCTGCGGGTTTGTCAATTTGGACCCATTTTACGTAGCCATTTCCAACACTGCATGCAGGTCAAGTAGACGCCACGTCCGACAGGTACTCGCGTGTCTACATTATGTGCGCAGTGTTAGCAGAAACGACATACGCAACTATTGATAACATCCACAAGTTCATATACTGTGTAACCGTGCACATGAAGTGATGTAACGACCTTCAGATCGCGGTTTTGTCTTGATGTTTTACGAATGAAAAGTTTGACATACATTTATGTAAGTTGCAGTCCGCGCCAGCTCTGAATCCCAGGCGGGTATGTGTTTTTCGCCGGTAAATATATAAATAACCCAACGAGGCCCAATAGCATGCGACGCACATTCTAGCCGTAGTAACGTCGTAAGTCAGGACGTGTTTGATACTGTGTTACTGTAGCGTACATGAAGTTTACGAAGAAAAATGCATACACGCCAGGGACTCAGAGCTCGCGCTGTAGTACTTATGTGGCAACCATGCGTTTCACAAGACGGGATCTTTTTAAACTGTTAATGGAAAAATTTCCTACTGGTTGGGATGTATCGTACCGTTACGCGAACGAATGCGTCGAGAGTATCTGTGGCGCAAATTTGAACACCTTGGAGATAAAATCAATACACTCGACAGCTCTCAAGCATTATTCGGCGATTCGAAGAAAGTGGGATGAATGCTCTCGAAACAGGCAGACATTTCTCAAACGCTATGAAGACTGGTTAGGCGAGGTACTCACCATGTTGGACAGCAATGCAACACCAGCTGAAGGAGAAACTTCAAGAAAAGGTAAGGCAAAATATTCCACTAGACAGAATGTTTCAATAAATTACGTTTAAACTTCGAAATCAAGCTTAAAGTATGACATGTAACTGATTTTTCGGGCTTAACTCTCCGTGGCAGCTAAATTCGTCAGAGCCTAGTGACGGAACCAGATACAGTTGACCAGTTGAAGGATACATGGAAATTAATTGGCCATGGCCGTCGTTAGGGAACCATCCCAGCACTCGCCTGGTGTGATTTCGGGAAACCATGGAAAGTCGAGATCAGGATGGTTGGATCCGAGAATCGATTTCGTGTCCTCCTGAATATGAGTTCAACATGCTAACTGTTGTGCAACCTCTCTCGGTATTAAATGCAATAAATGTACTATAGTAACTGATTTAATATTTGATACACATTAGTGAACTGATGTCCTCAGCTATGCAGCACAGATGAGTTTTCGTTCAGAGGGAAGATTGCAGGATGCTTACCAGGTGCGTGAAGTGGTATGCACTGCACCAACACAAGCTAAACAAAAAACTGCAGCTGGAAAACCTGAAGATAAACATGTAAGTATATATATTATACAACACAAGGCAAATGAGGCGTTGTCGGTGTTAATAAAAGCTGACCTTACAAAGCATTCATACAACTCATTGAAGCAGCAAGCAATGGCTAGGGGTGTCGACTTGTATCCAAGCTACAACATTATACGACAGGCCAAGAAACAGTGTTATCCTCCTAACGACTGCATATCAGTTACAGACAGAACGTGTGAAATAAAACTGCAAGCTTTGCTGGACATAACTGTTCACAGACTTGTGGGATTACAGGAAGATGCGCTGAGTACTCTAGATTCAGCTCAGTTGAAAGACTTGCATCTTATATCAAAGTGGGAATGTGACAGCTCCGTAAGTAATTCTCTTCACAAGTAGAAAAGTGATGAGGAGTCTTCGGATGCTGATGTGTTCATAACATGCTTAGTTCCACTTCAACTATGGGGCTTCAAAAATGGACTGAAAGTAATAATTTGGCAAAATCCTCGCCTATCATCAACTATATTTTGTAGGCTTATTCAGCTGCAATTTGCCGAAGAGACCCCTGAACTGGTTAGAGCTAACAAAGATAACATTGATTAACATATATCTGATCTCCAGCCGAGAGAAGCCATAATTGCATCTTTGCAATGCGTTCGTGTTCATCATGATCTGTGTATTGACATGATCGATAGCAAATTGCGTAATATCATAAGTGTAACACAGTCGGCTCAGAGATGTGACCTATCTGGTGCTACACCTGTGGTAATGAATGACATTGAAAAGTTATTGGAGAGACCAATAGATACAAATACTTGTGAATACGGCTTATCTACATTGCGTACGTACGTAAGCTTCTTTGAATGGTTGATTCATGTTACAGATAGACTAGACACAAAAACACGGCAGAAAAATAAACGCACGAGAGATCAAATAATTGCTAAGGAGAAAGATATGTGAACTAATTTTAGGTCACAAATGGGTATCCTGGTTGGAGTCGTGCTACAGGGTAAAGGAACTACACACGATAGAAACACTGCCCGCCAATTTTTTTCCCAAACCCATCACTGTCTGCACAAATTACAGGTCTCAAAGAAAGACTAATTAACATATGCAATGTAATACTGAGAGTGTTGTCCTGTGGTTATGCGGTCAGTGTAGACGCATTTCAAAGTTACGCATTAGAAACTGCGAAGCTATACGTTAGGCATTACAAATGGTTCCCAATGCCAGCATCAGTACGTAAGGTTTTGCTACATGGTGCATATGTTGTTTCCATAGCTTTACTGCCTATAGGAATGTTAAGCGACGAAGACCAAAAGGCAAGACACAAGTATTACCGTAGATACCGGGAGAAGAAATGCAGAAAATTGTTCTGCTTGGCAACAAACCAAGACTGGCTCAACATTTTTTTAGTAACATCTGATCCAGTTACTTCTTCTATTCGATGTTTACCACCCAGGAAAGGCGGAAAAATAAACGCGGAAATGCTATAATTATAATATGTTATAATATGTATAATTATATCTGTATAAGCCTGTGCATGTAAAGTGTAAATGTATCAATTGTTTAATAAATCATTATTTCAAAGTATAGAATACCTACACACACACATATATTTTGTATGCAGTAACCCATTCCCAAGGAGTCTAGCATTTTTTACTCGGGGGGACCGATTAGTGTAACTTTACACTTCACAACGTATTTTAAGTACATAAAATCATGTAAATATGTAGTGGCACGTAACTTCATGATGGAGCACTATTATTAATTTTTAATTAGAAATAATCTTCCTTTACGCTTTTGGCAAGATTTTCTGATCTCAAGGCCTACAATGCGACGCCTAAGGGCATAGGCCCGAGTTTTTATGCTCTCAAGGTAATTATATTTTTACCCAGACAACAGACGACACCGTAAAGTTGCTCTGTAACATTGTTGCGTTTTGGTTTTACTATGTAATCCAATTTTTCCAGAGAAACTGCTCAATGGTTTTAAGCTTCATTGTCAAATTAAAAGACGTTTCGTAAATTAACTAATTTGCTATCACAATGCTGTGGTTTATATCGACAATATCAGGGTGCGCAGTACAAACCAGTTATAACAAAGTTACATAGCGGTTTTACGATATCGGCTCCCGTTCATGTATTAAAAAAATTATTATCTTCGAAATTGTAGAAACTCGGGCCCAAGATAACGCGGGATATAACAGGGGTGTACCAGCGACAACAAGCTAGAGCGGGGTTAATATGATATTCGTGATAAAAACCCGCTAACCGACGTAATGTCCGTCACTTTTTCAACTTTCTAAAGTCAGCACGACTTCGCCGGAAATCTGATTTATATCGCAGATGTGGTATACGATCCTTCTTACCAGACAGCGCCACTTTTAACTAACTAAATGTTTGCCTGTAAACTATATAATCTGAACTATTTATCTTACGTCTTCGTATAAACCGATTAATTTATGCGGAAATTTATCTGCGGTCATTATTGTCTTTCGCGAGAACTGGTTCCTGAATTTTCAAATGTTTGGAGGTTATTTCAGGTCGTACATTAAAATTGAAACCCTAAAAGTATTGGTAACGTTTGATACCAGTCAGTAGTCTGATTTTGAACAATTATCCTATTGTTAGAAAGGCTTTGAAAAAATGTGCAGTAGGAGAATGGAGAGAAATTTAATAAAATATTAATCTTATTTTTCTCAGTGAAGTTAATGGAAGTGACTGGGACACGACTCGACAATGTGTACCTCTGTTGTTAATCTAATCCACGTCTGCAGATTGACATAAAGAAAAATAAAAAAATACCTGGCAAACTTAGGCCGTGTCCAAATTGGCAGAGTCCTTTTGACGTCGAAGAGTATATAACTTGCTGTCCAAATTCGAGGGAGAGTGGGCGAAAGGGAGAATGAGTGACGATGTTCACTCGCTGCTCACTCTCGCATCCTCTGTGGCAGCCATATTGTTTTAAGGTTAAACCAACGTATTTTTGCTTTGCTGAGAATCGTGTTTATTTGTTGCTCCTTGTTTTAGCCCTTCAATTTTGTATTTAAAAATACACAAAAACAGATAAGAACCGTAAAGTGCTCTAAATTCATTGTAGTTATTATAAAATCCTGGTTTTTCTTCCCCTTTTTTTCGTCGCCTTGAAAGTAAATTATACAGCAACAAATGCGACAAAGCTGAAAAACTTAATGGAATGCATTGTGGGATTTATTTAAAAAAATAGCGAAAATTAAGTGAAATAAATTGACATTCGCAAACGTCTAACGTCCAGAAAAATGTTTGATACCAGATACAATTATATATTTTAGAACATGCACTGTTTTGCAGCATTTTATAGTGTCCTCAATGGCATCGTTACGTAATGTAATTTTATCAGCAGTGAAGTCTTTCAATTTTTTGTATTTATTTAGCTTTAAGAAATATCTAAATAGATTCGCTTACAGAGTAAATTATTTATTTGTATATTTACTATTCCTACCGATAGAATGAAGTGTGCCAAGTTCATAGTACGAGAGTGTACGTCCCGATTCAAATAAAGTGAACGAGAGGGAGAGTGTACAGTGAGAGTGAGCACACTCCTGAGTTTGGACACGGCCTTAAAATTCCTTTCGTAGCATAGCGTGTAAATACATATATGCATGATTTTACAAAGATCAGAATTTTTTAAAACACACACACACACACTTGTGTATTCTATATGTATATATATAACTTTTTATAATGTATAATTTTTTTTAAAAATGGCTTAGAAATATACAAATAAAAGTGTGTGAATATAATAACATTTTATAATATTATAATGATATTCCAAAAATTATAAATTACAAAAAAATTTCAAAATACGTTTTTAAGTAACTGTTCAAAAAAATTACACTGTTTGTAAGGATGGCACTTGAAAAAAATATACTCTGCCATAAGTCAAGTCTACGTAGCACAACGGCCTGAAGTTTCACGAATACAAGTAATAGAAGTCAGCTTCAGGTGGAAAGAAGGTATGTAATAATGTAATAAGTAAATATTTTAATAAGAATTTATATGAAGTGTGTCTAGTTTGGCTGCTGAGAGCCAGCGTTCTTCTTATCTCGTTTGTAAGAAATAATTCGATGTGAAGTCGGTGGTAGCTCAGAGGAACAGAGTTCATGCGAACATAATATATGTTTTCTGATAGGAAAATGAAAAAGTGGAGGATTACATAAATAAGAGCACTGTTTACTTAAATTTTGTGCAGGAAGTATTACGGGAGAGGATAGTTATGTAAACAAAGTATATAAATTATACTAGGAAATTGAAATGTGGATCTGCAAAGAAACGTCTACAAGACCTTATATTGCAAAACTCAAGAGGTTTTCCATTGGAAGACATATTTCTGAGTAATCTGGGAACAACTAGATTCGAAACGTAATGAGGAAACTTAAAATAAGATAAGCGCCAATATTTTCCGAAGGATGCCTTTATATCGAATTTTCAAAGTAATTTATTTCAGACGAAGACAAGGAATTTAATTCTGTAACTACACACCCCTAAGTCATTTAAGATTTAAATAATCGTAAAATATGAAGGAGCGGCAGTTGTTTGTTGGAATACCCCGAGAAAAACCCCCAATCTAAGGCAACGTCCGCAATGCTTCCCGAATGCGAGGAATGGGAATGACATCATCGGGAATCGAACCATTATCATCGTGATTGTAAGCGAGTAGTCTGACCACAGTACTACAGTGCCCCTACATTAACCAACATGGGGGTGAGGTGAGGGGGTTGTACGGCCCTTCAACAACGTGGTCTTAAGTGCCGATAAGGGTGAAGTAAGGAGAAAGGACAACACAACATCAATGACCAAACCGGGATTCGAACCCAGGACCTCTTGCACCGTAGTCTGGCACCTAATCGACTACGCTACAGAGGCCGGCTCCGACCAACGTTGACACGAGGTATCCGATATTCATGGATACAGCTAAACAAAATCTCTGTTACTAAATATTAGGGCGGTCCACACGCCAGATTTGGAGCAGTGTTGTAAAGCTGGATGATGGTAGCTAAGTGAGAACAAAGCACATTTACTTTTTAGGAGCTATTTTATCGATTTCATCCTACTTAGTTACACACATAATTTTTCTGAGGCAACTAATATTAATGATGATTTTATTAGGCAAAAAAAACTTCTTAAATATGTGAATCTTATACATGTGTACCATGATGCGCAAAGTCCTGGAAACTTTCAACGAATTTGACCCCTCTTGACCGTTATTATGATAGTTTTTAAGAGCATGTCCCTTTTATCTGACAAGTTCTTCCTTAAGCTACTTACGCCATAAACAATACAAAAAATATTTATATTGTAATTTGTCTCAGGAAATTTTAACTGCTCTTCTGAAGCAATAGAGTGCAACATGCAGCGTTAAATTTTGACAAATTACAGCTCAAAAATTTTAAGTGAATTATTGTCAAAACATATTATTCAATTTTACGTTTGTAAACGTATTTAACAAACCGCAGATACCTGACAAGAGCTTGCATTTTTCGATAGTATATTTCTTCAGCCATCTTGGGTGGTATGAACACGAGTATGGGTAGTTCAGGATAAAGTGAGCACTCAAGATCCCTGTAAAAGTTCTATTTTCAGAAAAATCGTATCTTTCCACGCATAACGACTAACGACGAGACATGTCTAACCTCTCTCGTCACGTCACTTAATGTTTACGCGTGTAATATATATTGTGCAGTCAGTACGAATCTATACAGTTTAATAAAAAAAGTTTATTAATTAGACCTACACAACATACAATTATGTCCATTTCGTTTGATTTTGCTTCTGCATTGTTGCATTAAAATGGGAAAACACGCGGAACTATATTGTGTAATTTCACTGCCAGCCATATAAACGTTAAGGCAACCATGGTTATTGTTGAATTATATACAGTAACGGCTAGTGATGTTTTTCAAATGTTAAATTTTTAGTGCTCATTTTATCCCGAATTACCTATTGAGTTATGCATGCAGTCTGTACTGAAGGAATATTTAAACACTTACCTTATTGTGTAATATGTTCCAGAGTTATCTACTTTATTGCCTTTCTCTACTGTGCCACGTCGTTCTTCCTTAAATGACAACCGTCTTGTATTTCCGTGTGGTAGCTAATATCTACGGAGTAAGTTGTTCAGTTAAGGATACGCCTTCTGCTCGAACAACATTTTATTTATAAATGAAGGGGGCGGGGGTCCTCAAGTTTAAAATATGAAAAATTATTCGAAACACCAGGAATATTCACTAAAAAAACCAAAGAATAATTATTTTACTAAAAAGGTGTACAAAAGTTTCTATAGGCATTTTAGAACACACACCGAGATTTGACTATAACTTTGACTTATAAGTTGTTTAAAGGAAATTGTAATGTAAAAATTTTGAATGATTTCGTCATGAATAAAACACATTTTTTGTATCAAATTATAAACGCATCGTAACGCTTTTATGCATGTGCTTTTAAACTGATGAGCTCTTTTTTTCCACTACATTAATGTTTCGGAGATTCACGTAAGGTAAGGGAGCTTTAAGTCTCGTCGACAGCGAGGTTATTGTAGACTGTGACACATATATTGACACAACGACAGGAGCTGGGAGAGGAATTGGCCATGGACTTTGTTGAGGAACCATCCCAGCATTCGCCTGGAGAGATTTCGGAAAACCATGGAAAACTGAAATCAGAATGGCCAGAACCGTGAATCAAACCCAGGTCCCCTCAAATGCGAGTCGAACCGTTTTACCGTTTTGCGCCACTTCGCTCGGTAAACTCTTTGAATGTTTCTTGCAATGGGACAGAATAACTTACTGTACTATTGTGGACTCACGCCGTTGCAACTTCGCTCTGTGTCGGAGATTCAACCTGATAATGTCGTAACACGACTAGTTCTTACTCTTACGTTTCAGTTAGCTGAACGTTACCGCAAGTGATTCAAGAAATGTCACCTTTGGAAGTACTCGAGGTTTCCAACGCCGCAGGTCCTCTTCATTCATGCGACCGTAGGCGCCTTGCCCTCCTGCGATTATGCATCCCGCACGCCATGGCTTTCCCTACGTTGAACCGTGGATCTGAACTGCTTTTTTATCCACCCACTATCACTTCCTTAAATGCAGGGAACACAATACAATAACGCGACTGATGTGATGCGTTGTAGCCTAGCAAACCGCCAATTATTTCCGCGATTTGCAGAATACTCTTAAGTATTTAGTATATAAATTAAATAATTTTATTTTTTTACCGCCTAGCAAACTAAAAAAAAAAAAAAATGCCTGTGTCCATTAGCAATTTTGTTTCTCTACACGTGAGAATTGTTTCCCAAAAGTATTGACAGACAATTTGACAACATCCTGTATATTGTGTGATTGGACAACAGTTAACGCAGCACGGCCAAGAAGACTAGAAGCCAATAGTAAACATCCTGTGGTGGATTGTATGAGTGAGTGAAGAGGTTTTGGTCAGCGCTTAACATCGAGATCTTAAGCGCTGGTGAGTGGTGACATGAGGTGAGTATGGAGCAGCACCGAAATGAATGGGCGGCGGAAGCGGGAGATCCCCGAGAAAACCCGCCGACCAGCAACATCGTCCAGGACGCTTCCCACGTGCGAAAATTGGAGACCGATCCCGCCGGGAATCGAACACGGATCGCCTTGGTGGGAGGCGACAGGTCTGGCCCCTCGGCCACCGCGGAACCTTGACACAGTGATGACTGGCTTCCGACAGAAGTTTATGGATTCTCTTGGGCGCACTGACTTATTATATCTATCTAATAATTTAAGAAGCTTCACAAATATATTTAACTGTCTGGAATATCAAAATACGAGTGTTCCAAGATTCTGTTAAGTGGCAATATTCAAATAGGTAGATATCTGACTGAAGTAATCGCACACGAAGTACACAATAAACTATGTAATATGGAGAAAGCTGTAGCCAATGAAAACGCACAATATAAACTGAACAACCTAATTCTTTTTAGCAATCGACAACTTGTTAACTTAAAATTCGGTATATAAATAAGGACACTCATTATTTTAATGGATTTCACGTTAACCGTTATAAATAAACATATTTTTCTCTGTCGTCCATTGGCCGTGGCACCAAAGGTGGACTTACCCGACTTAATAGTGCCCGCTGTCCACACGTCTTTGAAATAGACGGACCTCTTATAAAAGCATCTGACTACCTATAACCTAATTTATTCAAGGTTTTTGTCCCTGTCAATTCCTTTAGCATGACTTATTTACTATTTTTTTTCCACAACAGACTGCAGCGACTCCGCAGAGAGATTCATAAACTACGAAGCGTCGCCTCTTTTCAAGTACTACGTTGTTACATACCTATGTTTAAAATATTCTTCAGCTTTGAATCTGTTCTAGAGAAAAAAATTGTTTTGTCCTATATCCTGTTGTTATAAGTATTGACTTTTTACCACTCAAATATTTTTGTACGACTGTTTTGAATTTGAAATGTTTTAGCATGTTTTACTGATACCTTATAACTGGCCCATAGTCTATACCATCGTCTGACTAAATATACAGTACATACACAATAGCACGCGCGTAGCCTATATAGACTATAAGAACTTAAGCAGGAAGCTCCTTTAAAGGAACCTAATGTGCTCTCCTGTGCAACCACTGTTGTATCGTCTTGTCTTGTTTACAGTTACCCTGTGATGTGTCAATCCATCTTTTCTAATTTCAATTTCATCTGTGCTTTTGTTTTGGTTATTAGTTTTGGTTATTAACTATTGCTATAAAACAGCTTAAATAATTGTTGGACAGAATATGACATTATTTATATACATCAAATGTTCAGAAAATAGTTTTCCAAGCAGAGGCATATGATTAAAGTCCTCAAAACGACAAAAAAAACGGAATAAGTATGAAGTCTGATTTTCGTCGGATTCAAACTTTGGAATTTTTCTGAACTTGCGGATCTAGTCTTAGTGATAGTGATAAGAGTATCTGTTCCAGTGAAGATATGTTTGTAGGAATGGTAACAGGCAAGTATGTCAAATAAACGCACTTAAAATAATGTAAACTTAGCTATGTGTAAATGATAGAAGTTTTGCAACAGTTACGTATTGACCAAACATTTGTCAGGAATTTACGGCACAGGGAATCCATCACTATACCTCTGTATTTCGAAGCGAGTGTTTTAACCGCTGCATTGGTTCTTTGATAAGTGTACCTAAAGAAATCTTGTATAACTTTTAGGTCCCTGGTTGTACGTAAGTCCCAAGAATACATAATAAAACAGTAGAAATGAGACCTTTGATGTCGGTAAAGAGCTCCTCAAGTAGAGGCAGAATACGAGACGCAGATAGAAGTGAACATCATAAATGATTTAGCATTAAGGATAAAAGTCGAATAAAATAGGATGAACGTCCAGAATACGTGGAGTGAGATAATGAAGAGTGAATAACATGCAGAGAGAGATAAAATATGCCATAAAGAAAAAGGAGTTTGAGAACATAAAAGATGAAGGGGCTTCTGCAACTTGCCTTGCCTTTCATACATTAACAGAAAATGAATGAAATTGAGTACTTTTTTTATTACTCGCACTCTATAGACTATTCAACCTTGACAGAACAATATTTTTAAACAAACGCTGTAAAACGTTCCTAATCTACACTGTACATAATTTATCGCATTTGCAGCAATGTTTATAACAAATCAACAAATTAATTTCTAAGTTGTAGCTTTTAGCTATCAGTTAAATGCTTAAACGGTTAGCCATTGAAATGGTTACATACTATATTTTAACAGTTTCACGATGTGATAACGTTTGTCATATATTCAGGATTCTTTTGTTTCATATATGGCCGCATAGAATAAAAACTTGCACTGGTTATTTAAATTGCCTATAAAAATAATATAAATAATAAGAAGAAACACCTACACACGTTTATTATTTTCCCGAAGCCATGAGTGAATTAAAACTTCCTAAAAACATTAAGGGGAAGTGTTTAACAATTTTATTGTATTTTCAGTTTTTGAGCCACAGCATTTATTCAAATTGTATTATAAAAATTTTCCCTTCGACAATGCATAGAATATATTCTTGGTAAACTGTTCGACATAAATAATAATGGAATCTTTCATAAATTTGTCGTGCAGAATCATTGCAAGAGAATTTTTTAAAGTTAACTTATAATTCTTTTGCAATAATTCTGCATGACAAATAATTGAAAGATTCCGTTATTATTTATGCCAAGCAGTTTACAAAGAATATATCCTATGCTTTGTCGAAGAGAAAATTTTGATAATACAATTTGAATAAAAGTTAATGGCTCAAAAACTGAAAATACTTTAAATTGTCTTGACACTTCCCCTGAACTTCCCGCATGTATCGAGTAATACCAGACGGTACTTAAGTGTAATTTTCCCTTATAAAAAAATGCTCAATTTACCACGATTAGCGTATAAATGTATGAAATATTTTCATAGTTTATGTACCTAGATGTTGAAGTAGGCATAATGCTTGCAGTGTGGGAAACTGTGCCTGGTGAGAAAGGTGTGGCGCGGGTTGCGGTCTATGCAGGAGTTGTGGCTGGAGCGACATCAGTGGAAGTAGAGTGCTCCAGGGTGGAGGAAAGCTTTCTTCCCATTGCTGGAGCATCAGGAGGGGCGGAGGAAGGGGAACCTCTCCACGATGTCTCCCTTGTGTGACAGAGGGGGAGGGGAAGGGGGTATTACTGGGAACGGGGAAAGGGGGATGTTCGTGCATTAACGAAATAAAAATACCGGTTTTGCGGAGTTGTGGTTCCGCGCCCGAAATTCCCGCGTTCTTCGACGCTGACAGCTGTGGAACCCGCAGAGGGGAGGAGGGGCAAGGGGGTCGGTATGTTCTAAAAAAAATATGGGGAAGGGAATTCCGATGATTCTAAAATCCGGGGACAGATACAATTATAGTAATGCCCGTGCGAAAAATTTTCCATCCGATTTCTCCCGCAGCGGGAATCGTTCCTTCGAAATCTTTACTGCTATTTCTTCTCTATACGTTTCTGGTGTGCCAGTGCGGAACAAGCGTTACCGAATTAAAGTCCTAGAATTTTCTGTAGAAAAAAAGAGAATGTCGCATTTGCGTGGCAAATCTCTCGGGTATATGACAATATGTATCTACGTAGAAACACTGCGACAACAGCAGGACTCCAGCATATAGACATGAATATCTGGTCCTCCGAACATAACAATGACCTGGGAGGAAAGGGAAATATTTCCCTTTAAATGCCCAAATGCCCTACAGGTACACGAATCAAAGCAAACCATACACTCTTAAGCATCTTCTTTATCCCTACATAAACTTTTTGCAGATAAGAAAATCTTTGTATATTTAAGTATCAGCAAAAAAATTGTGCTACTGTGAAAATTTATTAGTAATAAACTTTGTGATAAAGTTAGCTGACATTCTTTTAACAATTAATTACGTAATAAAATAGTCCGATTGGTCCACCTGCTCTCAATCCACACTTTTATTTTAAACACACATGAAGCTTCAACTGAGCAGCGATAGAGTGCTAGAATCAATGTGTTGATGCTGTTAAGAGGGCGTGGTACATAATTCAACGCTAAAAGCATTTCTCTATAACTGTAGGTTTCTTGAAGCCAATTTGCGAAAATTAAACAAAAGAAATCCTAGACAATTGTTTTATCCAACGTTTAAACAGAATTGTTTCCACTGTTAAGAACTTCTGAGGCACAATCTCTGACGCCGGAATCTCGGGCATTTAATTGCGGCGCAAGAGATCACGCGTAAGGATTTAGTAATTCTGGATAAATATTTACCTATAAAGTTGGCAAATACCATTATCTAGGACTGCCATTGAGTAGAAGCGTAGAAATCAATGGATGTTTTCAGCGTTTATTTATCTACTCTTAAGAGTGCGTGGTAGATAAATATACGCTTAAAAAAACATCAATTGATTTCTACGCTTCTTTCGAAGCCAATATGGTTAAAATACTCAATGACAATCCTAGATAAAGGTATTTGCCAACTTTATGTGTAAATTTGTATCCAGAATTACTCATTCGTTACGCGTGATCTCTTGCGCCGCAGTCAAATGCGCGAGGTTCTGGCCTCAGAGATTGTGCCTCAGAAGTTGAAAATACCGGAAACAATTTTGTTTAAAACGTTGGCTAAAACTATTGTCTAGGATTGCTATTGTTTACTTTTTGCAAACTGGCTTCAAGGAGCCTACAGTTACAGATTAATGCTGGTAGCGTTGAGTTATGTACCACGCCCTCGTAAGTGGGCGTATTGAGTTGTGGTACATTCTGTTTATGGTGTGTATCTGTCATCGTCAGTGCGACGGGGGAAAAAATCACGCACGCATGTACGCAGGACAGCGTCTGAGGTGAGGCAATTGGGGCATTGGCCCCTAGGGGGGTTCTCACTTTTTTATAAAAAAAATATCTATAATTTATAACTTAAAATTAATTGGTTTTCTAGTAAAGTTCACATTAAACAGCGTTGGTTGCTGTGAAATATATTTTTAATGTAAAGTGTGCCGTATGTGGTGCAACAATAACGGGTTTTCCAATTGAATTATTTGTTTAGTTTATTACATATGAGTTGTCTTTTCTGTTCAGATATTGCGTTCATGGTAATATTTTGTGTTTGCATTTTATTTCAGTTTACAACCTTACAGAAAAAAATTCGTAGTTGTGGAAGACATCAAACAGCGTTTAATGTATGTTTCTAGATCACTTTAACAAAAGACAATATTCAGAGTATGGTCAATTTACGACATTCTGTTTCCGATCTGTTGGGTAAATACGGTTTTCAAATCGATATTCAAAGTCTTATAACTTCTCCAAGAATTGAAGTTATGCCTAAAGAGTTTCATATAGTTTCTACTATATATTATTCTTAAGGAATCACCTGCCGGAATTTGAAGGTCTTTTTGCAAACATCCTATGCATGTATGTGTATTTGTGAGTGTTCGTATGTGTTTAATTAAGAATTGCTAAACAACGCAAATAAACAGCAAACCAGTTATTCGAACTTGGCTTGCGATACCCCACGTTAAGCCACGATGCGAGATAGATCAGTGGATTGGTAGGAGAAGGGGCAGGAGGTATACGCTACGCACATGCGCACGGCAACACGGCTACCGAAGCAGCGCGGCCAGCTGATTGATCGCGGCAAATATTTGCCACCGAAGCCATCAATCACCTAGCCGTCTCCCAACATCGGGCCACGAGTACTCGCTCTCGAAGAGGGGAGGGCGGGTTGCAAGGTCCTACATGGCGCCTGCTGCCGTCCAGATTTAGCGCTTTACAAAGCCCTGCTTTCTTTCTCATATCATCCCACACGCGTATCCTTCCACCGCGTGTGAGAGTTCGCACAGCTCTTCGTGACCAGCAACCGCGCGCCGATCTACTGACGTCACAGAATTATTTGTTCAGACCCGTAGGAAGTCTGGGTCAGTTTGGCAATGACTGTACAAACTCTTAGGATTATTAACATAACAGTTTTTTTTACGTACGCCATTGCGGGTGGTTCGAACGATTCTCCAATGGAGTCGTATTGTAAACAGAACAGTGTTTTTACATACGCCATTGCGGGCGGTTTGAACGATTCTCCAGTAGAGTCGTATTATAAACATAACACAACTACGTTTGTCCGAAAAAAACTGTAATTTTTTATAATACGAACACATTGCAAGACTCGTTCAAAGATCACAAACTCTTAGGATCCTGGAAGTATAGTCTTTTCTTTTGAGCTTAAGTTAGAATTCATACCAACTGTAAAGTCATATCACTTTTGCAACTGAATAGTGTTATGCCAAAAGAGACCATACCACTTTATCTAAAGTAGAACATTAACAATTGTTACTTGATAATTGTTGTTGTTTTGTTAATTATTGTATTCTAATTTTAAAATTCTCTACCTCTGTTTGACATCAGCTTAGCTGCAAAAGTATTAATGTATAATAATTTAGGAACTTTTTTGTCTGTTCTTTACGTTGTGGTTTTGATGCCTTCTGCATAGCACCCAACAATTGGTACTTGACTTATTTTAATCTTCCGTGGAGACCGTTATTTTTGGAGAAAAGAATTCTGCACCTTTATTTTTTCAATTCATCCCGTGCACGTCTGTAGCTCTGATTCAGTGGTTGGATGTTTTTAACTCTCTGCGTCTTGGTGTTTTCTACACGAAAATCACGGATGTGTGGTGTTGTACTAACGTTGTTCTGATTGACACAATCAAATGAGCGACGCCTCAGCGCAGATACACTCTGACAATAACCATAAAGCAGAGCTGCACGTAAGGCATTGGAACAAAGATGTGCAGAACTATTTCACCAAAAATAACTGAATTTACACATCCTGGAGAGCGTTGAACCCCTGGTAAAGACGCAACTATGTGCAAGCCCAGTAATGTGGAATGAATGTGTCAGAAAGCAACCAGTTAGCAGTTCTGATCTGCTTGAGATCACAGATATTCTTGGAGGCTAGCATACATACATGTAAGTGAACGCGCGAATTCTCTCACAATCAGTTGCCTGTGGAAGCATTAAACTAGTACGGACTGGTGCTCTCTTCAGCCAGTAGCGTCCAAGTGGCGAGAAACCATTATCCAGTAACACGTACTTAAGGGCACTGTCAAAAGAAATTTTTATCACTATGTTTTTATTTTTATATTTGTACAAGATTTTTTTTTCTTATTGCAGACAAAAAATGTGACTTAATTTTGCTCTTATGAAATTTTTTATCTTTCATAGTTTTAGAGTAATGGCTCAGTAAAGTCTAAATTTGCATGTTACCGTTTTAAGGACGACACTAAAAACCAACTGACATACCGCACTGAAAAAAATTCACAGTCAAAAACGATGTCGTAGGCTACAAGTTCGCTTATATTAAACTACAAAATAAAAAATGTTTGTATTTTAAAAAGTTATTGATTTTCTTAGTTTTATTTTAAATTTCGTCTTTTTTTAAATACAAGAATAATTTATATTATGAGTTAGTATAAACTTGTAGCCTACATTATCATTATTCACTGTGAATTTTTTCAGTGCGGTATGTCAGCTGATTTTAGTGTCGTCCTTAAAACGGTAACACGCAAAATTGGACTTTAATGAGCCATTACTCAAAAACTATGGGAGTAAAAAAATGTCATAACAGCAAAATTTAGTCACATTCTGTTTCTAAAATTAGAAGAATATTATCTGGAACAAATATAAAAATAAAAATATAGTGATGAAAATTGCTGTATGCTATGCCTTAAAATCGAGTTTTAATTTAAATTTCTGCATAACACAAATGTTATGTTAATTATTAAAAAACAGAAAGCTAGATAGGAAAAAGAGAATATGTT
This sequence comes from Medauroidea extradentata, assembly GCA_003012365.1. Lineage (NCBI taxonomy): Eukaryota > Metazoa > Arthropoda > Insecta > Phasmatodea > Phasmatidae > Medauroidea > Medauroidea extradentata. Next base: position 127,489 of record PNEQ01047136.1, read on the forward strand.
AACAATTAATTAAATACCGTACTTATGTATTAGCTTCCTGAGCATCGCGTACACAGCAAGAAATGCAGGGGCTCAAGATGTTAATTCACCTGCTAGGCACTTCTCTTGTTTGGCAGGATAAGAAACCGTTTTTAAAATGTTAGTGTGAGTTGAGAAAATAAATTAAATGTAAAACCCTGCTAAATTATAAGTACAGTCAAGCGGGGTTGCTTTGTCCCAACTGCGGGTGACCTAGTACCACTTACAATGTTTATTTTGTAGTTGATTAGTAGATAAAATTAAATTATAAATGGATGGTTAACATATATAGTTTATAAAACTCAATTAGAGTTAATTATTTTTTACTCAAACAATCTAGAATTAAAATATTCTGAGTGGCACAAAGTCACTCCTGCTGTCACAAAGTCACCCCGCTTGACGGTACATTCAGAGCTACAAAGTCTCACCTAAATGCCGCGAGTTCAACTACTTGTCGACTGAACTCAACAAAAGGTTGATAGTTGGGCCTTACGTCTCGTCCACAACGAGGCCGTTACAAACAGAACCAATGGCTTGGATAAACAGGAAACTGGTCCAGCTGGAAAGAAAGGGAGGCAACTGCCACTAACTTTTGTTAGGAACCACAATTCCCATATCGGACGGGAAATCATGCATGGAAAACAGAAATCAAGATGCTCGGATCCGGGATTCGAACCCGGGTCCTCCCAAATGAGGGCCCAACGTGTTACTGCTGCGTTTTTTCTATTTAAATGTTTGTACAGTGGCAAGACTTTCACGTCGCCAGTGCGCCAAACATTCATCCTCTTTAAGATGATTAATTTCAATAACTCAGAGTAAAGTTGCATTGAGACGAATTTTCAGATTAGTTGAGACGAACACAAATTTAATCACGGCCGGACCTGGGAGTCGAACCCAGAACCCCTCGCACCAAAGTCAGCCACTCTACCGACTGAGCTACGGGAGGTCAGAGCTCTCCTCTGTCGGTTGGACTCAAACGTCTTGTGTACACTCGGTCCTCTGACGTTACTTCTTCATCGACAGCTACTGAAATCAGTGGCCGATTAAATTTTCAACAAGTAAACTTTCGAGTCCACGAGTTATTTCATGCAGGTTTGTCAATCGATCAGAGACCACGATTTATAAACAGTGATCCAGTCGCGAAAGATTTTAACGGGAGTTCAAAGTTTGATTTCTCCTCAAATGTGCCAACAAAACTCACCTGCCGATTTTCACGAAAATAGTTCGTGAGTAGTTGTGTTACAAATCATTAGGGACCTGAAAATTGTTGCGTTTTCTTTAGCCCACAAGTTACAATTCCGGCTACTGTAAAATCATGTCTCATTTCCAGTCGGCCCTTGACTTGCTTGTCACATTCTGGCGAGCGCCGAGTCAATAATAAAGACGTACCGTAACTAATTGTAGGTCCAGTCATGTGGTTTGAATATGACAAGAGAGCAGCCAATTAGCAGTTCTCGTCTGCTTGAACACATAGATATTCTTTGAGACTAGCTTACAGGTCAGTAATCCCGTGAATCGTTCCTGTCTCTGTAAATAATTTTGGCATATTTCACTTCAGTGACTGGATAGTTAGGCTGCTGTTGACATGTGTCGGTGATCTATCTGCCTTCGAATAACAGACGTTTGGTGTCAGAGTATCTTTACTCTGAATAACCCAGTCGAATTGTAAACCTTCCCTTACAAAGACAGGTGACCAATACTGCAGTTTTACATAACAGCTCCTGACCCAACTACGATCTGGTTGGAAAATAGTGTTGCACTTTTTAGTTTCAGTTTCTTATCTACAAATCGGCAGTTTTACTTAAACGTCAGGGGCCGCGGTAGCCGAATGGTCAGACCATTCGCCTCCCACCAAGGAGATCTGGGTTCGAGTCCCGGATTTTTGCATGTGGGAATCGTGCCGGACGATGCCGCTGGCTGGCGGGTTTTCTCGGGGATCTCCCGTTTCCCCCTGCCCCTTCATTCCTGCGCTGCTCCATTCTCGCTCATGTCACCTCTCATCGGCGCTGAAGACCTCGATGTTAATAGCTGATCACAATCTCTCTCACTCACTTCATGGTCAGAAATTGAATGTTTTCACTATCACTTGTCTTTTTGAGTTCCACTGATAAATCACAGACAAATGGTGTTGTCACAATAACGTTATTCTGATTAATGCAAGAGACGTGTCTGAGCAAAGACTCGCGGTCAATAACAATTAAGCACAGCTGCTTCGCGACAAACTCGTCGCTCGACATATTAACATCTACCATGCGCGAAGATATATTCCCGATAAACGAGTGCTCATAGCAAGTATTAGTCACATGTAGGGACAGAATTTTTGGCGAAACAATTTTTGCCCCACTTTCTTTCAGTGCCGTATGTGCGAACCTGCAGCTCGAGATCATGACTATTTGCAGAGTGTTTTTATGCAGAGTTGTTATTCATTTGACTGTGCCAATCAGTACACGGATAACTGCGACACTGTCTGTGATTTGCGGGTTTAACATCCAGACGAAAAAAATATTTTCATGAAATTTCCTGTCTCTACATATACGTAATTGTTGAACTAATTATGTAACTCGGATGATCGCACAATAAAGATTGCCTAGACTCAGTGGGCATCAGGGGCGTGTGGTGAGCAGTCACAAGGTAAGCTCAGTACAGTATAATAACTGTGCACACAGCAGGAACCGGTTACAAAACTACAACTTGTGCTAACACAATGTAATGCGGCCACTCACAAGTTTAGCTGCGAGGAATCTATTATATACATCTCTGATAGCAAAATAAGCTTGATTCAACATTGAATCAAGCTGGCCATGACATGTCTGCAAGCTTGCAGCAAGCTTGTCATGCCAAGCCATAAGCTTGAATCAATCTTCAATCAAGCTAATTTGCCTCCACGCGACAAGCCTGCAGCAAGCTTGCCAGGAAATCTTGATCCAAGGTTGCTGCAAGCTTGTAACAGGCTTGCCTCGTACAGGGCAGGATACAACTGTACAAAAATAGGCTTGACTCACCTGCAGTTATTCTTCAAGGTCAGAGATTGGATGTTTAAACTGTCACGAGTTGTGGGGTGTAGAACGCAAGTCATAGACGTGTAGTGATTCAGTAACCTTACTATGATTGGCTCAGTGAAATGAGAGTAGTCTGTTCATAAAGGCACGCTGTCCAGTAACCACGAAGCAGAACTGCAGGTGTGCACGTAACGGACTGAAACAAAGTGGGGCAAAACTCTTTTCGCGAAAATCATCAGTCCCTATACATACTTTGACGTCCGCAGCACAAATATGACTGAGAGGCCGGCGTGTACACGAGGAGGTAAACAAGTACAGTTGTGAAAAAACGTAGCTCACCTTGCAACACAGTCACCACACGCCACCGATGGGCATTAATAAGTATAAAGCAACATTTAAAGTGGTACTTGTAGCACTTGCTGAAACTACAGAAGAAATAAATCGCTTCAGAGAGACTAAATTTTTTTTTTCTCGCTACCAACCAAAGATGTTTGTGCATTCTTTATTAAGTATTATTCGTCCGCACTTATTCCTAAATAAAGTGGCTTATAGCAGCAAACATTATCTGTTTGTTACGTTTACGTACCAATATAGTGTTACGTGTCCGATGTTCTTTTTTTCGTTTTTCTTTTGTTCCCATACTACTGAGCGAATGAGAATCGGAGTACGTAAATACGACACGTCTGTGATTCGTCTAGACACAGTTAAATCGTGTAAAATAATCGTCGTATAATTTTGTAAGCTGCAACAAGCAACGTTATTTTCAAGACTATTAAAAAAAAATATTTTTGCAATTTTCCACTCTTTCTGGACAGTACGGTGAACGAAGACTTCCTTTGCGTTGACTAGTGTTATTAGTTTTCTTCCCTTTGAAATTACAACCGAATCAGAAATTTGCAAAAGGGACCAAGTACACTTTTTAAGCAAATCCAGATTATACGAGATTTCGACTCTCCAAAGCATTCTCTTGGCTGTCAGCAGCAAAAGAAACCCAGTCGTATACAAGAAATACGTTAAACGGACTAGTACATGAATGTACCAATAGCGCATTATTTTGTTTATGACTTACATTATTGTAGTTGAATAATAATTTTCAATGTGGCTTAGTAGTTTTTTCACTAGCATATACTAACATTCCAACAATCTACACCAAAGACATTATGCTTTCTCTGATAGCGTAATACATAACACTGCTTTATTGTTAGAAGGTACTGGGTGGCGTTGTGTTTGCAAAATATGTTTCTATGTATCATATTATTAGTTTTTCACTAGAATATACCAACATTGCACTAATATACACTCAAGGCATTATGTTTTATGTGCCATTGTTAGAAAAAAAACCCTACTTATTTTTAATAGGTATCAATGCCAATAAAAGAAATAAAATATAAATGAGTGTCTATGTCAGTTATGTTTCATATTATTCCACACACAATATACTTTCAAGTTATCCATTATTGATGTCCTGTTTCACTTTCAGATAAACTATAGTAAGTTTGTTGTTTCCCAGCAATCTACTTGGTCCCTTTTAAAAAATTCCTGATTCAATTTTGTTTTTGTTGTAGAAAACAAAATTATAGTGGTGAAACAAAGTAAACTAGATAAATGAAAGAGTGTTCTGATAGCAAATTATTGTCTTACTCTTATTTGTGTAATATTTTATTAGCACAACAAAATATGCACGTAGAAGTGCCGTGAGTTTTATTTCGAATCATTTAAAAGATGGTGACACGAACTAGTCTTAAATCGGGGATCTGTATGATCGTAGTTTAGTACTTTTCGCGGCCAGATTAAGCGTTTAGTGGCAATATTTTGATACATGAACTGGCACATTGATATAGTGACATTTTCGATGTCGATTTTCTATTGAAATTATTTTATTGAGACTACATGTTCCGGTAAGAAAAGACATTAAAACTGTTACAAAAATACCTCTACTAGTTGTCACATAATTTGTAAAAAAAAACTCTCTAAATGTTAATTCAAAGCATACATAACAGTTTGTATGGACTCACAAACTATACGTTCATTTAGTTCCAAAAAAAATATTGGATTTACGTGAACCTAGCATTTAGTTGACAATTGTAAACTTTTACTTTAAACTAAACTACATATTTTTCCATGTTTTACAAAAATGAGTTTGGTTGCATTTTTCACTCTGTTCAAGGAGCAAAATATTTTGTACGTATAAGTATATTTTTTTTTTGTCTCTAGTCAAAGAGAAATACGGTTAGCACATTTTTTTCAGTGCAGACGTAGTACCATTTCACTTGTCCACAACAGACTCATCTGGCACTCTTAATGTTTCTTAATGGTCCGTTGTGTTGGAGGGCGTAACCATATCCACCATTAACAGCACTTATAGCACTAGTATAAAGAGTTCATTAGTTCATTGTTTCGAAACGAATTTATTTCTTTTGACTAGAAGACATAAATGAAGGGAAGTATATTCATAGTTCTGTCCTTTCTTGTCAACTAATAAAAACGTCTTTGAAAGAATCTTACAATTCAAAATCATTATTAAACGGAAAAATCTTAAAATACGTCAAAGCGGTTGTATGTCTATCCAAAAAACCAAGAGGAATACAAGAAAAACCATTACGGGGTATGGAAAAGTAAGATGTCGAGCGAATGACTAAAATTAGGTATTCTGGGTCATGTGCTAAAAGATTTAAAAGCACACCATGAAATTCCTTTGTATTTTATTAAAAAATTCTGAAAATAAAGAAAATTTTCTTTATTCATGTCATTTTTTAAACGAAATGCAAAGGAACTTTGTTGTTGGTTTTCAAATATTTTAGCATACGGCACATTATATATTTTATCAATGTAAATTATTTCATTCGAGTAAGTCAGTTGGTTATTGTTATGTCTATGTTCTCATAACATTCCAATTTTGACTTTGACATGCCACTATGAGATAACTATAAGAGCTAAAACATTTTCATAGGTGAAAAATGTAGTTACAAGTAACGTTTATAAAATTAACACTACGTAGTACAAATATAAAATTATGAATTTTTGTCGCGTGAACAACATCAAATAGGAACACCATTAGAGAGGAACGTCGTCACATTATACTCGACGTCTTACTAGAAGTTTGAGTTTCTTTTGCAACACTGTAAACCATTACCTGGCATCTTGTCGATTTCTGTGAAAATACCCAGTGGTGTTATCACTTGCACGGGTACTGGTTGGTTTCATTGTTACATCCAGTCGTCTTCGACAACGAAGTCTGCCCTCACATTCTTCAGGAAACTGTTCATAATTTACTATCGGAATGTTCCCTTAACTCTAGCTCTGGTTGCTGTTTGTTCGGAAGCAAATTCGTAGTCACCTGTCGTCCACTGGGTCTCGCCAATCACGGCGACTTAGTGCACAAGAACAAGGATATAGATAGCGCTCTCCATTACATGGCTATGTACTGCGTTCTCAGATACTCAAGTCTAGAAAAATTTTCCTACGAAGATCTCAGGAACAGATTGGATCGCCTAAGAAGGCACACTGAGAGAAAAAATTGGTTGATTCAAACAAATATTTGTTTATATATGTGCAAACAACGATGTAGTGTTGTTTTAAACAAATATTTAGTTGACAACATTTTTTTGTTAGATCAACAAAGCAGTCATATTATTTCATAATATCATTTAGTTAAAATAACTAAACCAGATGTTGAAACAATAATTCAATATTGTTGGTTTAACAAAATCTGGCATTCAACATAATATTTGTTTGAATCAACACTACATTGTTGGTTGCACAAAATACAAACAAATGTTTGGTTAACTCAACAAATCCTTTTTCTCAGTGCACTATCACAGCTATGGACAGCAAGGACTCCCAGGTAGCTGAATGTTTGCCACTTGGCTACGAAGAAAACTGGACACAATGGGAATCTTTGAATAGACAGATATCAGGCTTAGGCAAATCAAAAGTGACGTTATATAGATGATGATGACAAAATCAAGTTTGAGTGTGGGGAAAATCATACTATGAAACATCTGCTTCAATGTATGTTGTGTCCATACTCCTGTACAGAAGACCAACCCTTTCAATGCAAACAGAATGCACTTGATATAGCAAAGGTTTAGTCACTCGTATGTCGCATACCACCCCTCTCCCGACTCCGAGGCACTTGATTTCCATTTACTATTACTAATCTAATCCCAAACTACTTAAACCTAATAATACAACTCAATTACCGTCATTTTCATTATCAACGTGTCAAGCCCGTCAATTTGATACCTGACACGAGGTATTTATAAATACAAATGCCTTTTTTTTTTTTTAATTTACAGAATTATTTATACTAAGTTCTATAAATGTTCCACTTTGGCCCGTCACAGAATTAGATGTGTGTTATAGGTAAGATCATTGTTTGAAGACTGATGAAGTGTCACGTGGTTCAAGGATGCAACTGGAAGTTCTAATTGCAGATTCATTAGATACGAGACTACACTTAGGTTGTGTGGGCGACGTTCCCGGCAAAGTGAACTGAATGAATGTCAGCGATGGTGCAGTGTTAAGACGACTTGAGAGCTACACATGGAACGTTCCCCTGAACTTCTCATTAATTCCATTCTAGAGGCCAATTTTCAATAGAGTGGCGCCTGTTTAAATGTTGTTGAAAGAGACAGAAACCCCCTAGTCTCACCGCATTCCAAGAATCGCTCGCGCTCCACTCTGCTTTATATGCATTTTTTTCAACAGAGTTGGAAGCCTCGTCTTTATTTTTTTACTGCCGATAGGTCCTATCTCTCTTTTCTCTACATTTGTGAGTGGTCCAACCATACTGTCATTAGAGTCTGATGCTTCTACTTGTACGATGTTTAACTGGATTTTCTTGCTGCTAACTGTACACTGTAAAAAAATTTTTGTACTTTTACAAAGAAAAGCCTTGGAAACCAGTTGCCAAAGAAATTCCTTGTAAAACTACAATGGTTATCGCTGTAATAAAATACAAGGTGTATGTTTGTAAAATTATAAGGAATAGCCTTGTAGCTGTATTTTCAAACAGGGAAAATAATAAATTTAAATGTTCATTATATTTCATAAATAACACTGAACTTATTTATCAAATAAATTTTGAATAAAAGACGTATATAAGAGATTATTTTGAAACAATAAAAAACTTCGGTAGGTGCTAAGTTTCGAACCACTAACTCCATGGTTAGATCCTACGCACCTTACCCCTAGACCACCGTGATTTATTTATTATATTGCATATATTTATTTATATACATCCAATGAATTGTTCAGTAATAATTCTTCCTTTTAAATCACGTAATTAATATAAATACTCACTTTATTCCAGAAAAATACTTTTCAGAGGTTGTGATCTTTGCATAAGTAATTTCCGGCGAACTTACGATTTATGTAGGCTACCACACATTTTTTTCTACGGGTTTTTTGCAAACAAAATTCTTTTAACATTATAAACTAATAATTTTACAAGGGATATTTTTAACATTTACAAAAGTTTGTAGAACTACAAATAAGTGCCTTGTCACATTTTACAAAATAATTTACAGTGCAGGAACTGTTGGTATATGTACAAGGAATTCCTTTGCAGTATTACAAAGTTTACCTTTGTAACTTCATAAACTAATGATTTTACAATGGTATTCTTTGTACTTTTACAAGGATTTGTAAAAGTACAAAGAATATCCTTGTAAAATTTACAAAAATTTTTTAGAGTGTACCTCGTAAAAATACAGTTAAGAAATTAATGTTGGGTTCTATAGCATTATGAACTAAACAGGATAAGCTTAAGCTAATAATTAAGTCAATTACCAAAAAACTAACTTGAATGGAAAAAAATTGTGGAGTGCTCTCTACTTACTTTATATAATGACTCTACCTTTTAAAGTAGTTACAATAAGAAATGTAAGTCAACTGGTATCAAGTACAGTGTTGATGCAATGTACGCTGCATGTAGGCTGAAAATGTGCAAGTTAATAACTGGCGGAAAGATAAAAAAGATTCACTGATGATAAAAATATATCAGAGCCTGAGAAATTATCATTTGGTTACTAACCGCATTGAAGTTCGTGTAGGGTGAACAAGAATAATCGTTATCCATAAGTATGATAATTGTATTTTCCCCATCGACTTCTTCCAACTACCAAACAAAAAGTCTGCACAGAAAAATATTTATTGCGGAACTACGAAATTTTTTTCTGGTATTCACCTTACAAAATATTTTTTCAGGTCTGGTGAAAGTGAAGTCAAATAGTACAGTTGTATTGGGCCCCGAGTTTCCACCACTAAAATACTGTGGTCACTACAAAATAATTGTGTGCTAACCTCAAAATAAAATGGTGAGGGTCGACATCCAACAAAATCTTTATGTACATGACAACATATACGTTTACTTTTTACGGATTGTACTAAAGTATTGCTAGTGATATTACAAACGTGTGTATGAAAACCTACAGTTATAGCACACTAAAGTAGCTCGTGGTACTTCGTATTTGTGAAGCGGGCTATTAGAAGAGAAATTAAAACGACAAAATTTAACTGGCGGAAAATGTTGTGATATAAATTTAATGAATTTGTCTACAGAAGTTTTGTACATTTGTAGTTTCTTCACGCCTATTTAATTGTACAAAATAAAACCGTATGAAAACTACATGTTGCCTGGAATTTATACAACAGTTAAACAGTAGAGTTTACAGAGCGCCGCGAGGCAGTTCATACACAAAGCAAACGGGCGAATCAAAAGAGCTCCTTTGCGTTCTGCAGGAAAGAATAGAATTTTGTCAGGGATTTTTTTTCTGACTTTTCACTCTCCACGTGTTCTTCCGCTTCAAACCGATAACTAGACAGGCAGAAAATTCAGTGTCTTCTGTCTCCTTCCTTGAAGGAACCACATCTGAAAATAGAACAGTGAGTTGAAACGGACTCTGATCCAATAACGTCTGAATCTGAAAACAGCGTGGAGATGGATATCTACTGGACATGTAAACAAATGGAAAATGGGCGGCCAGATATCGTATTGTGAGGGAAGAGAAGGAGACTTTTTTATATTTGGTAAAAAGGAGAGCGATATCTTCGCCTTTTCCCTCTTTCAACTACGAATTTACATTTCATCTTCATTTTTATTTTGTAGAATTCATTCTACGAAGGTGCAGAAAAAAATAAGCCGTTTGAATTGCTCTGTCAAGGTCACCTTTGATGCGTTGACAAAAAAAAACTATCTTGTTGAAAAAAGCCGACACAAACTGCGTGATAAATTCACAATTGATACCTCTATGTTTCCGATATAAAAAAAAACATTTTTATTTGTGGCTCATCAATTAAGAGACAGCAGAATATAGCGAAAATATCGTTGTTGCTAAAACAGTCCCCAAATAATTTTTGATAGGACTAGACGATGATTAGAGACCTAGGAATTTCGCTGGTTAAAGTATAATTTGTCCGTTGTCTTTACCATCTAAAAGTGGTCAACTGTACAACTTAAATGGACGGACAGGAAATCGAGAGTGTTTCATGAATCCTTTCTGTTAGTTCAAAGACCTCAATGACATATTCGTGTGTTCCCGTTTAAATGGGTCAATGATAATACCGGTATGCCGATACTGAACGGCTGTTATCGTCTGGAAACTGTTCAACTATGTAAAATAATCGTCGCCCATTTAAAAAAAAAAAAAATCCGCAGAAATGTGCAGTTTCTTGAAGACTATTTGGCAAAGACAATTTTCGCGATTTTCAACTGCCTCTGTTATAAGGCGCAGGTCTATGATATGTCAACACTGCAAATCAAGGGACACGTTACCTGAGCTTCACGTTGTACCACGGGGACCGCGGTAGCTTAATGGTCAGACCAATCGCCTCCCACAAGGCAGTGGTAGATTTAGAAACGTGATTTTATGGATTGTAAAAAATACCAGCCATCTCAAAAATGTAGTTGTTTACTGTTGCAGAACATTAAAAATAACATTCATACAAGTGGGACTCATTATATGCACTTGAATCGTCGTAGAGCAAAACCAGAGGCGGCTCAAGGGTTTTTGGCAGGGAGGGCACAACGTTTTCGAGAACTGTACGATCATGTGAACGTGCCGCCGTATGCTAATGACCATGAAATATCTACCTTATTGTGTTATGACCAGTCAGTAATAAGCGGTATCTCAGACCAGTGTGTCAGTGGCTGCAGCGTCAACTAGCACACAACCATATAGAGTTCTCTGCAACTGGCAACAACCTACGAGCCGCCACTGACCAAAACTCCAGTTTCCTTGAGGCGACTGGACATACTTTGGCTGCATAATGCTGAACACGTTTTTTTAGGGGGACTTTAGACCGGTAGCCCTCTGCCCCCTTAAATTTGCCACTGCACCCAGATTATTTGTGTTCGAGTGTTCGATTCCCGGCAGGGTCGGTCCCCGGATTTTCGCATGTGAGAATCGTGCCGGACGATGCTGTTAATCGGTGGGTTTTCTCAGAGATCTCCCGTTTCCCATGCCCCATCTTTCAGGCGCTGCTCCATGATCACCTCGTGTCACCACTCGCCTGCGCTAAAGACCTCAAGATTGTATCACGGCTTTACCTTTTTTCTGATTCGTCTGTAAGGTAAAGACTTCGCAGCGGGAGAGTGCTTAGAGCTCGTAAAAGACAGCCCTTGTTTACAATGTGTACATCGAAAACATGTCATTATAAACGGCTCTTTTGTTGATTCCACGACCTGCCGGCAGGACACCGTAGTCCTGTGTACATTTCTCACACAGTTTTGCTGTCGGTCCAGAGTCCTGAAGGACGAGTTTCACAAACAGTGACCTTAACGCAAAAGTAACTCATATTGACAACATTTAAAAGTCTAACTTCTCTTTTAATGATCCCTCGAAAATTCCGGATCTCTACCAGTGGCGGCTCGAAGGTTGTTGCCAAGGAGGGCACAAGTAGCAGAGAACTGTACGGAGATGTGCGCTAGTTGAGGCTACAACCACTGACACGCTGGTATGTAGGTGCCGCTTATTACTGACTGGTCACACCATAATTATAGACATTGGAAGATCGCAAAAATATTTAACATAGTCTCCAATAAACTGTAGTATATCAATCGTGACACGTGGGAACAGTTTTCTTGCAAATCACACACGTTCTGTGTTAAAACTGTACAGTTCTAATTGGGTCTGTTGAAGAGGGACACAGTGCTTCATATAAACTATAGCCAACATAGGTGCAAAACTTTCAGTGTTATACATAGCATGTTGGAGCCTAGCGAACAATCACTTTTTCCCGCGATATACCGGTGTCTCTAACCATAATAAGTAGCCATGAGATATATTATGGTCATTGGTATACAGCGGCGCGTTCACAGGAGTGTACAGTTCTCGGCAACTTGTTCCCTCCCTGCCAACAACCCTAGAGCCGCCACTGGTTATAAAGTACTTTTGGGGATAGTTAGAGACAGGAAAAATACACGGATTCACTAACGCGTACAGTGTGTGTATTCAAGTAGGTGGTAGTTGTTTATTGGCTGTTCGCTGACACAGTGACGCCACATGATTGGACGTATATTTAGTTGCTTCTCCTTATTGACCACCGTCCACCAAAAGGTTTCAAATATGCCAAGGCGCAGTTGCGAAAGTGACACGAACTTATCGTTGTTTGCCTTCTAGCTTGTGTCCAAAATAAGTGAGAGATTTTGGTCAGCGCTTAACATCGAAGTCTTCAGCGCTGGTGAGGGGTGACATGATGTGAGTATGGTGCAGTGCCGAAATGAAGGGGAGAAACGGGACATCCCCGAGAAAACCCGCCAACCAGCAACATCGTCCGGCACTATTCCCACATGCAAAAATCCGGGAATTGAACACAGATCGCCTTGGTGGAAGGCGAATGATCGGACCATTCGGCCACCGCGGTCCAAAAGAAGAATAGAATTGTTCAGCTCCGTTAGAATAATTTGGCAACAAATATGTTCACGATTTCCTCTCTCTCTTTCTCTCTCTCTTTCTCTCTCTCTCTGTCTCCCCAATATATAGTGTTGCTCATAAACCTTTACTTGTTTACAACATTTCGTACGTGAGCAAATACACTCGGGGAAATACGTGAAATGGTCCCGTCGACAGTCGCTAAAGACGGAGCCATTGGTTCGTGCAGACTGGGGGGAGTATTCGGCCACTGCATTTACTTAGGAACCATCATGACATTTGCCAGGAGCATTGAAAGAAAAGTATTGTTGCAGTGGCCATAATTTTGTGAAAATAGGGACAACTGTCCAGTTTTGATGTTGATACTATCTGGACTTTTCCTACAACACTTTGTTTTGTAGAAGTAACAATAAACTCTGATGAAAGAGAAAAGATCGTCTGTCTTTTACGGAACATATTGTTTCTTCTACACAACAGATTGTTGTAGGCAGAATCCAGGTTGCACCTACAACCGAACTATTATAACAAAAGAGGTTACTACAAAGGTAATTTTGAGTGATTTCGCACAACATTGGAAAACCAAAATTAAAATTTCCGGGCACACATTTTAACCCGGATCCTTCCGAGTGCGAATCCAGTGTCTTTCCACTGCGGCACCTCAGGAAAACTTGCTTTTCCCGTGGGTTTTGCCAGTAGCGCAGACTAACTAGTAACACAGGCGTGAAATTACGTGGCGGTTCATTTGATACGGGCGAACAAAGCCGCTTATTGGCTGCCCGAGTCTGTTGATACCAGCCCCGTGTCTGTTTGGCTCCTGCATGTTATGGTAGGTTTCCTATTGGCCTGGCTGCCGGCTAGCAGGACAACTGCCTTACGCTGATTGGTGATGGGCATTTCCACCATACTGCTGGCCAGAGAAGCCATTTTTATGTCGTATAAGACTGCGTTTACCATCCTACAGGCTATTAGTGCGGTGGAGCAGTGGTAATTCACTCTCCTCGCATTCGAAAGAATAGAGATTCGATTCCCAGTTCTGGCCATCCTGATTTCGGTATTCCAGGGTTTTCCTCAATAACTCCGACGAATGCTGGGATGATTCCTTAAACAGGTCATGGCCGACTCCTTTTCCCTTTCCCATCGTGTACCTTTACCAAGGCATTGTGCTGTTCGAGGACATGTAAAACCCTAAATAAAATTAAGTAAACTTTTGTATACCTAAATGGTATGTGCCAGTAGTCCCGGCGTGAGGAGATATAGCGCAGGTAGTAACTCGATTACTCTGATTGCACGACGTTAATTAGTGATGCGAGCTGTCACCTTACCTGGGGGATAGACAAGATACGACTCCCTTGCTAAGTGATGAGCTCCGGCAATTACCGAGCTATCAAGACAAGGTGACTGACCCGGCGAGCAGTGACGGTCGACCCACGCTGATATCGATCCTTCCGACGTGCATGGCCCTCTCCAGAGCAGGTCGCAGAGTAGGTAGGCTTTACAGAAGCCGAGTGGCTTGGCAGGTGCCTTTGGTGTAAGGATACGCGGTCGGTATTGCACGAGGCTTTAGACACGGACTAAAGAATACAGATCCCGTAATTTTGCCAGCTTAATTACGGGGGAAGTTGCCTTAAAATCAATTTCTCCATTACTTTAATGTTGCGTTAATTGTTTGAAAAGAAAGAAAAATGGGAAATAGAAACTGTGTTAACAGTTATTTTAATATCATAGTTGTATGTACATATATTTACCGTTTTGTTATGTGTAGTCGTAATTGCAGATAGACTTATTATTTACTAATTTCAATCTGAAATCATGCAGTAAATATATATAACAGTCAGCTTAAAAAATTCGGTTAAGTAACGCTTCATGTCACTACTGGCTCTGAATTTTAAATTTAACTCTTAAAAATTTGATACACATAAGCAAAAAAAATCAATAAATCTGGGAAACTACCACCTTGAAGTAATTCTAAGTAGATTTTTTCACATAGATGTAAAATACTCAAAACATTTTAAACGAAGTGCTTTGGTAAAATTCAAAACTAAGGACAGTCATACGATGCACAATTCTATGCAAAATACAGCAGCACCGTTCGTTTGCAAAAAAAAAAAAAATACATATTGCTGGATTTCGGGTTGTTTTCGTAACAAAACTGATGATCCTCTGGGTGCAAAAATCTGAAAAACTATGAGATTCGTTGAAACCAAAGAATTAGGTACAAATAATGACACATTCGTGACAAAACAATGTAGGGGTTCCTCGATATGAAATGTGTGTTGCGTTTAAAAAATATTTTTCTTTTAATCATTGTAAAACTGCCATACCGTTGCCTCAGAGAAACTCCCTATAAACGTTGCGTTTGCTTGTGCAAGGCACAAACTCTATGGAATGAAAATGGTGCCGCTGACTGGTGTAAGTGCTGCAATATCACATCTAAGTACATGTTCAATTAACAGGCTTGAAATTACTTTTTTTAATTGGAACTTGAAGGTATAACTTAATAATTTTATTTGTATACAGTATGGTTTAAAGTCCAATATATATTTCTATATTTTAATTTTGCTAATCAAGTAGGTATTCTCCCAGATACGACAGTCTTAAAAAGCAATCCACTTTTAAGGGTCCGAAAATTATGTACCTGATAAAGGTACTGAAATTTTAAAGGGGGTTAAAACTTACCCCTGTGGATTTATCTGTTATTTTTTCTGTATAATTTTTTGTTTCAGTGGTTTTTTTTAACCTATTTGACATTACAGGGCATAGATAAAAACTGATTCAGTTTTCTTACATGGTTACAACCTCTATACATTAATTATTTTGCGACGAAAAAAACCTGAGAAGAAAAAGTGATTTATTTATAGGAACGACTACACTTGTCACGGAAGTAATTAAAATCACGCCGAATGGATTCCAAAAAGTGAATGAAATGATAAACTATGCCATGTCAAAGCGAAAACTTAAAAGAATCTCTTTATTCCTTGATTTATGAGAAAAGCCACAAAGCCAATCTAAAAAGTATCAATCGCCCTTAAACTTACGGAGACATAGTATGACGTGTGTTTTATTTTCTTATATAAACAAGCCTAATGCATATTAACCAGTTTCGTCAAAAAAGGAATAATCGCAACACGCTGCAACATGTTTTAAGCCCAGGGATAGATATTACTTAAGTTGGACTATCTCCTCTCATAGTATGTGTTCCATTACAAATAAAAGCATTTTTTCATCACAGTTACTGAAAACATTTTAATATAATGTTCAACATTATAAATATGCATTAGAGTTTCAACGTCAGTTAAAATAATGTTTGACTAATTACGTTGTAACTGTTGGTCAGATGATACGGACTTGCGAATCCATCTCAAATTATTGTAATAGAGAGATATAATTATATTGTGACGCCCAGGTAAGGTACGGGAGTGTGTTGAGTCTTAAAACAACTTTTTCTGTAGGGATTCTAACCCTTGTCACGTGGGCGTTGGATATGACGAACGTAACATAATTACATGTGTCTCTCTAAAACAAACCAAACTTGATGTCATAATGGCTCAAAACGGAGGTAATGCACTCGAAGTGCAGCTGACACGTGTGGGCTACACTTGGAAGAACCTAAAATTGGAACCTAGACTTAATAAACTATAACTTAATTATTACTATGGGACGTAGCTCTGCCATGAAAGACAACTCAGATAGTAAGCATATAATCACTCGCTTAGTAGATATAGGTACTTTCAAGATCTAGTTAGAAAAGCCCTGTACAGGACCCGTCACCTCTCGTTAATGAACTAAAAAACTATTATTAAATTCAAATAAAGTAGGTACTGTGTTTATATGCTGAGAAATAACTGTAGTCGACACAAAATTTAGAAAACTGACAAAACAAACATTTAGTAAGTTAGTAAAATTTGTACATGAACTTATTACATACAGCTAATGAAATGAGAATTTATAAAATAACAATAATGAGTTTACGCAAGTCATAAACAGAAAAATAAGAAAGTTTTCCAAAAATATTTATTTATCTAAGAAGATGCGTTTAAGCATCGACGAACAAAGTTATCAGCTGGAAAGATACATCACAATTACAAATAGATTGACGGATTTAATTCACAGTTTCTCTATAACCACAGAGAACATCAGGTACCTAAACTGAGGCTTAAACATGATGAAAATAAACTTTTGATACGACTTCAAAACTAACGCGGGCTTTTCCATTAAATTTACCAACAAACCAACTTATAACTGTAGATTTTAATTAGAATTATAAATCTAGAGCTAACGAGTTAACATCAGCATTGCCAGGACCCTCATCGTCCCGACGTCCCAATGAGCGCACTTTAAGAGGCCATTCCAGTGTTTCAGGCTCATGTATGCAACCCGTATTAACCCTATATAAATCAAGGCTAATTTTATTATAGCTATTGCAGTAAGAGTACTACCCATATCAACATTATCTTCACGTTTTATCAAAGTCACAATAGTTCTCATTTCCGCAGCGTTTGCCGAAGTCCAGTGTAAAGAATGCTTGACTACAAATTTTACAAAACGTATTTTTGTATTGGGTTGATAATGTAACCTTATGATATATTTTATTTTGCAGAACGCAGCTAAAATAATAACGACTCTGACTTTGATAAAACGTGCAGATAATGTTGATATGGGTGATACTCCTATTGCCATATTTATATTGGGTTAATGCGGGTTTGCATACATGCGCCTGAAACACTGGAATAGCCTCTTAAGATCGTTTTGGGTGGCTGCTCCTCCTCCATACCATCCCTCCGAGGCCCGGCATCCTCTCGGCAAAGTTTAGAACCTTCTTAACACTTTAAATTGATGACCAAGGGTAGGCCGAGCCCCGCCCTTCGCGAAACGCGGAGCTCCCGACAGCTACATCTTAACACCTCGCCGGCCACGTAAGAACTCTCCGAAAAACGTTCGACCGCGTCTGTCGACGCGAACTCTCCTGCCGAGTCAGCAAAGCTCTGGCCAGTAACCCCGGCGCGGCCGACACCACTGAGTTTCACTACTAAAACCTCTTGTTGCCAGGCGAGAACCTGTTTCTCTTCCTGTGAGAAGAGCTGAACCGCGGTAATCAGGACACTTCCCAGAAGTAGTCAGCGAACCCCGCACAAATGCAAGCGTCCATTGGGAAATAACCAGACCTCTGCCTTCCCACAGCAGAGTTAATAACTTTACAACTATTAATAGCTCGTACAATATTTGCCAGTGTTTGGTCTGTGGAATGGATCATGTTGCTATCGCATGCAGCTGCGTCCTATTATAGGTGGTTTAATTTAAAGTGAGCACTGCTCCACATTTGAAATAATTAAAAAATGTATTAATTGGTGCTATAGAAGAAAAGTTTTGAGAGTGGTGGAATATTTACACTAGTTTCTAGTTACGCGGAAGTTTTCGTATTTAAAATAGTACAGATATAGGCATAATGGCTCACAGAAAATTGTAAGCAGTGCTGAGTTTATCCTGGACAGCCTAATAACCGGTCATTACGACGCATAATATATGGAATATGGTGCAACCAACGCAGTACCACTGATGAACATTCAAGGAAAGTATGTCAGAATGGTTTCAAAACAAACGAGTTTAAGCTCCTGAAAAATTCTATAGAAAGAAAGTGCTGTTAAGAATAACTTTTCAGTCAGTTAGTTCTAAATAAAATAGGCTGGAAATAAATTGAAATATGTTGGAGTGAACATTTGGCATCTCCTTTTCAATAAACATACAACTTTGGTGAAATAAGTAGTTTATAGCTGTGTGAAAAACCGAATTTTCTGTTTTTTCCTTCAAAAAACATTCATTCGTAATTCTATGCGACTGGGTAGTCTCTATATATTTTCATTCCAACCCTAATCTAGCTGGGGTTCATTAAAATTATATTTTTATGAATACAAAGTTTAAGTATTGCTCACAGTTGTGGTAGTAATGTTAACAAGCTTCACTTGTACCACTTGTACTATCGTCGACTCGTTAATTTTAACACTGCATTAATTTATTTCGTCGTTATTTTTTGTAGCCAACATTAAAACTGGTACATGCATACAAGACCACGACTCATGACAACAGTAGGCAAATAATATTTGGATGATAATGTTTCGGAAACTCTTTCATTTCCTCACCCGGAGGATTTAAAAGTTGAATAAACACAGGACTGCTTTTCGAATACAGACAGAATTTCGAGATTCAGCTATTGCAAAATTATACAAGAATAACCGATTCCAGTTTCAATAAATGAATAAATAAGATAGGACTCACCATAAAAATTACGTCGAAAATATAATAACAATTATTCTTTAAGAACCAAATATGTTTATGTAGTAGGCCTACTATTGTAGCTATTAAGTAAAAATGAAGTAGTGTTCTTACATTTCGAGAATTCAAAAACAAATCACGAAGAATTGCAATGAAGCAGTCATCGTTTTAAAAATCTTCTCATTATAGGCCTATGCGAATATCCACTCCGTAGACAACATTAACATAACGTAATCCAGAGGGCACACAAAACCATCATAAATGCCTGCAATAAATACGGGGATTTTTACAAAACCTCAGACGCACTTGTCGGTAAGTTTGCACTTGCAGGAACTTCTGATATATTTTCAGTCCGACGCGAGAACATTAGTCACAGAGGACTTGTGTGCGCAAATACAGTTTATTTAGAAAATTTCCCCCTTCCGCGCGTATCACTGACCATTTATATTTTTGCCGTCCAGCATCCGCCACATACGTCATCCGAGCAGTCGTAACTCACATTAATACTAAGCTGTACTTAGTGGTGTTCGTGCGCGCTACAAATGAGTTCCGCGGCCCGCAAGTGATTCGACGGGAGGAGGAGGGGAATAGCGTTAGTTTCGAAGTACTTGGCATTAAATTGTAAAAAGTGCTGCGCGCAGTACGTTACGCAGGTCGCCTCAGATCCACTCCGGTATTCATAACGGCCGCAATTCATTACCTCCGTGCAGGGCACCCGGGAGGTGGAGGGGGTACCAGTGTAATGGATGACTCGGGTCACGGGACCAGCGCGCGCCAGCTTGATTGAGTTGGTTGGCAGGCCTGGGCTCGACGCGCGCTCGCTCCTAAGTTGGCCAGCCTGACGAATGAAGACCCGCGCACTTTGGACAGCCGTGCGTCTGCGCTCTGCGGCCAGAGGTTTACGCCTTCTCGTAAGGTGGGTTTACAATATAAAAATAAGTAGTTAAGGGATATAAAAGGTAAGATGTCGAGCTGAAATGCTCATTCGTCGATAAATTCTGAACTACTCATCATAATTCATTGGGACTTTCTTGTCTAGCAGATTTTATATTAGCGGACATCTATTTTGACGGAGTTATGCAACAACAGAACAACCAACAAAAACATGTTTCCAAGATAATATTTAAACATAGTGTTGATTTTATGTGATAAGCAACAACAATGAGTGTCATAGATAACAACAAAATGCAGGTTAGATGTTTTTTTTTTATCAGTCTATAGCACGGTCGTAGATAGAAGAACAGGTCTGGACACTCGTCTATCTACCAATGTATTTTGCTTGACCCCCTTGTTGTTTGGCTGTAGTTCGTCAAGTTACCGAGAATGTTGTGTTTTATTGGCGCTTCTGTTAGGGCGGTCGGACTCAAACTCCGCCTACTTTTTTCCATTGTTAAATTTATAAAGTAAATAAAGATTGCTGGAACCTTTTCTTAAATTTGTGAGCGAAGGGAGTATTTTATAAATTGATAAAAAAAATACGTTTTGATAAATTGTTTATCTTAGTGGAAAGGAAGTGGGCGGAGTTTGAGTCCGACCGCCCTAACTGAAGCGCCAATAAAACACAATATTCTCGGTAACTTGGTGAACTACAGCCAAACAACAAGGGGGTCAAATATCCAGGCGAGTGTCCAGACCTGTTCTTCTACGGCCGTGGTCCACTGAAAACAGATGTTGTCAAAATCTCACGTTTATTGACAATGTTCGTTAGTCTGCTGTGCGTAACTCCTTCCATTTATACAGCACTAGGCGGTAGTATACTTTGCTTCCGAGTAAAAAATTTAAATAATATATAATAAGGACTTGAAACAATAAAATCTATAAAAATGGAAAACTGTAATTTTCATAAATTTTAATATGATAACATCCAGGTCACTATAATAACCGAACTTCAAGTATGCTCACGTTTCGATATGAAAATAATTTTATCATCCGAAACCCTCTCGCGCAGAGGTTTTCGGATACTAAAACTATTTTCATATTAAAAATCGAGTCATTTTGAAATGCAGGTGTTATAGAGACCTGGATATTATGCTACTAAAAATTATAAAAATTACAGTCTTCCATTTTTATAGATTTTGTTGTTTGAAACCTTTACTTTTCTAAAAACGTATTTAATGTTTTATTTGAAAACAAATCATGCTACTAACACAGTAGCGTGTAAACAGAGTCCACTAATAATATATCTACTTGGCTAAAACGTCCCTTCAAATTATGAAGTGTAGTTCAGCATTTATTGACGATTGATAGAGATACTGGAAAATCGCGGGAATAGTTGAGTATTTGCTAGGCTCCAACATGCTGTACATAACACTGAATGTTTCGTATCGACATTGGCTGTGGTTTATTTGAAGCACTGTTTCACTCTTCAACAAACCCAGTTAGAACGGTACAGCTTGGACACACAGCGTGTGTGATTTGCCAGAAAACTGTTCACACGTGTCAAGGTTAATATACTACAGTTTATTGGAGACTATCTTAAACATTTTCGCGATTTTCCAGTGTCTCTAACGATTGAGTATTACAGTCGTTCGCTCGACATCTTAGCTTTCCATGCCCCTTAAGAATTATGCAGTAGGCGTTTGTCGCGCACACGAAGACACGTGTTAAGTAAAAACAGTTCACAATAAAATCGCTAAGTCATAATTGTAGATAATGGAAACAAGCGAAATGCGAGGTGACGAAGTTAACTACTTATTTTTAACCCCAGGCGCAAAAAAAGAGGGGTGTTGGGGTGTTAAAAGTTTAACGTGTGCATCTATGTGGCATCGTAGCTCCTAAACGGATGAACCTATTTTTAATAAGTTTTTTGTTTGTAAGTGACTTGATCGATAATGTTCTTAGCAATGATTAAAGAAAGCCTGTTCAGCCGTTTAAAGATCATCAGCTCTTTTCTAGTTGTTGAAGGGATGTGAGCAGCTTCATCTGGTTTGATCGAGACGGTGGTTTTATAAATTCATAATTTAAGTTTATTGTGGTAAGTTATTGTTGATAGACTTCTTGCTTATTATCGTGTTCAGTATTTTTATTCAGACAGGTATCTGTGAAAATGGTTGACTAACTGATGTATCTAGCTTTGGTAATAGTTGTAATCGTTGGTGCTATTTTCTCTGCGTTGTAAATGTGTTATGATTTGCCCCGATTTACTGCTTCCCCAGAACCTATCCTTGAGGCATAAACTATGTAACTATTTCGTTCTACGCTTAAGCAAAACCCACCCACGCATACGACCTGCTGAACATCGCACTTCCAGATGTTTAGTTTAAGTCACAACGCACAAGTAAATGCTTAAAGTTTTGAGTTGTAAACACCACACCCTTACACCATGCATAAAGTTAATTCTGCTACAGGTTAGAAAGATAATCTAATATCTTATGGACGAGTTTGTTAAGTGACGATTTCCACCACTAGGTGCGCTCGAGCAGGTAACATAACTAATAAAATGAGGGAAGGTAATAACATTAACGATAGACGGGCTAGACTAAGAGATAATTACTCACTTACATTTTTAACGAAAATATAGTCATTTCTTTTTTTTTTTAATTTTATTCGCAAAATACAGTTCCATAACCACGAAACCACTCTAATTCCGAAATGCTGAATTTTGCTTCCATGACAACACCAGCACGACTAGGTGCAGAAACTGTTAATTGCCTCTCTCTTCCGTAAGAAATTATATTATCTACCTAACCTTTTACTCCAGAATTGTGCATTAATATCATATATTATCGACACCTTTCATGTAAAGTGAGCACTTTTGATAATCGTCCTTTCGTGAATAATAATAATAGGAAATAAATGCTACTGTGCCTCAAGCGTTATCTTTAGAGCACTGTGACAGTCATACAGAGTGTTTACAACTTATACTGTTAGGTCCACTGTCTAGCTGCTGCCGGCGACTTCGTTCGCGTGGATTTCAATTTAATGCCTCTTTGTGTCGTGCAAATTCCCCTTTTAAAAAACTGTTTTGTGAGAAACCTTCGCGGGCAAATGCACAACTCGCCAAAGTTCCATCGCAGTCGGATGAATGGTATTGAAATGCATATGTTACACACATACATATATCATTATATATATATATGCACGAAATATAAAGAATTGTCGAAAGAGAATAAATAACCCGGTCTTCCAAATCGCTTACTCAACAGTAAATTGCCTATACCAAATTTTCTTCATGACTTATTTTCAGATGGTGGATTTACTTTCTTGAACACCTTTCCTCTGCGCAACGTTCGTATTATGAATTTATGTTTCAAATTACAGCAGGTGATTCCTTATGAAAAAATTAGTCCGAATATGTAAGACATTTTTCGCATGTAGTGATTAATTTCTACAATAGATACGTGTCTTCAAAAATTCAGTTTTGAGAACTGAGTCAGCAAAAATCGTTGAAACTGTTAGCACAAATTGTGTGAATATTGTTTTTGTACAACGGAGATGTTACACCTCTGAAAACGTAGATGCTAATATCACTACCAGTCATTTAAAAAAAAAACATTTTGATTACCGCCGTCCTTTTGCGTAAAATTTTCTAGCGGTAATGGTTATAGCCCCGGATATGTCGCGGGTTCAACGACCATCCGGCTGGACTGCACAGTCCTGTGTACACTCTGTCTGCTGCTCCAGTGAGTGAGCATTTGAACATTTGACAATGTAGCGTGGGAGTTCATGATTGTTTTTATGCATGTCCGATATTGTTTCGGAGTCCTCAAGGTCACGTTTAATAATCAATGACCCGATCGAAAAAGTTTCCAACATATACGTGACAGAAATTCAACCTCTCGTCTGTTGAATCCGCGAAATTTCCGGGACTCTAGTCATATTTACGCGATATGAATATAAATTTTGAATCAGTATGTTTATAGGAAGAAAATTATTCGCCTTGCATGCAGGGCCCAACAGTTTCCGCGAAAATATTTTTCCCCGCTTTGTTTCATTGTATTACGTGCACACCTGCAGCTCAACTTCGTGGCTACTGACAAGAGTCTTTTGTGCAGAGTCGTTATTTATTTGACTGTGGCAATCAGTACACGGATAACTGCCACACATCACGTCTGTGATTTGCGAGTTTGACCTCCAGACGCTGGGTGCTACAGCATCCAATCACTGACCACATAGCAGAGCTGCAGGTGCACACGTGAGGTACTGAAACAAAGTGATGCAAAAATATTTTCGCGAAAACTACCGGGCCCTACATATCACTTAAAGCGTTTTCTAGAAATATGTGTGGACATTGTACAAAACAGAATTAATGAGTCCTGATAAGTAGAGAGCGAGGTAGCGCAACTGTAATATGATGAAGTAGCATTCAGGAGGACCGAGGTTCGATCCCCGGTTCCGGCCATCCTGATTTAGGTTTTTCATGGTTTCCCGAAATCTCTCCAGGCGAATGCTGGGATGGCTCCTTCGCAAAAGTAACGGCCGACTCCTCTCCAAACTGCCCTCATTGTACCAAGTTGTATCACTGTCTATAATGACCTCGCTGTCAATGAGGCTTAAGAGTGCGTGGTAGATAAATAAACATTGAAAATATCAATTGATTCCTACGCTTTTTTCGAAGCCAATATGGATAAAATACTCAATGATAATACTAGATAATAGTATTTGCCAACTTTATGAGTAACTGTTTATCCAGAATTACTTATTCGTTACGCGTGATCTCTTGCGCCGCAGTTAAATGCACAAGGTACCAGCGTCAGAGATTGTGTCTCAGAAGTTCATAACACTAGAAACAATTTTGTTTAAAACGTTAGCTAAAACTACTGTCTAGGATTGCTATTGTTTACTTTTCGCAAATTGGCTTCAAGAAACCTACAGTTATCGATTAATGATTTAAGTGTTGAAATATGTGCTAAGCCCTCTTAAAGCTCAGGCATTACACAGCCCAGTAGGTTAATTGTGCACCCTAAGACTGTGTTTCCATTACAACTGTACGTGATAGTACACTAAGTAATTTTCATATAATTGTAGTAACGCTGTTGTTTAAACCACACGAAGACTGCATCTGACACATATTTACAAAACAAACACAACAGGTGCACACTCACAACTATCATGTATTTATGTTCGAATAGATTCAAAATATAACAAGTGTAGTGGAACCCCCAGTGCAATGTTTTGTCAGAACCCGAGTTCTAAAGCTTACATGCCACTCTCTCTCTCTCTCTCTCTCTCTCTCTCTTTCCATTTATATATATATATATATAGAGAGAGAGAGAGAGAGAGAGAGAGAGAGAGACGCACACACACGTTGTTTCTTAACTTATGACAAGTGACAAGATGAGTATTCATAATATGTGTGGGTTTATCTGCGACTTGGCAACATTCGCAAGCAATGGCGTATATCCATGAATACTCATCTTGTCATACATCCCCATTGCAAAAATCTTTCAAAGATCATTCTTAACTGTAATGTGATTCCTTACTTATAACATTACACGTTGTAGTTTTAGCGGGGTTCGTAAGGAAGATGATAAATTTTTGAATCGTAAGGAAGATGATAAAATTTTGAAAAAGTATGTTGGCAAAATATCGGAAACAACGTCCGGATAAATTTCAATTCTTTGCACAATGATTAGTGCTATTGAAATCCTCAACCTGTGAAGAAGTGAAGTAAAGAAACTTCGGTAAGCGCTTAACATCAAGGTCTTCAGCGCTGATGAGGTGTGATATGATGTAAGTATGGAGCAGCACCCGAATGAAGGGTCAAAGGAAACGGGAGCGCGTGTCTTCTGAGGGGATATAATATTTTCTGTCGAGCCGGTTTTTTACGGTATCTACGCCCGTTTTTCCCTCTCTGTTCTTAGTTATGGCTTAGTTATAGGCAGAAGTCTTGGCCCCAAGTACGTACATCACTGTTCAGCCCCTCTCTGCCGGATTTCACGGGGTTTGCATCCCTTCCTTGTAGGAGTAAGGGGCTCAAGTGGCGTGGGTGCGGGGGGACGGGGTTCACTGTTCCTCCCCTATAGAACAGATGGGAGGGACAGTATAGGCATTTGTACCCACTCTTAAGTTTTAATATTTAAATTTTTTACAATTTCTGCCAGCTCTATATTCAATATTTAAACTCGAAAACCACATAAATAGCACCAATTTGCACACGAAAATCCAAATTTTTCCCGGGGGAAGACACCCCGCTTTAAAGGTGCGATATACAGCAATTTTCATTACCGTGTTTTTATATTTTGTTCGAGGGGAGGGGAGTGTCAGGCAGGGCCTTAGTTCGAATTTTTGTTCGAGGGGGGGAGGGGTTCGTCCTGAACCTGCTGGAATCTAATGATTTAACTTCGTTCCCCCACGATAAAACGGGGTACGAGCGGTCCTCCCCGAGAAAATTGAAATTTCGATGTGCAAAATGGCGTTATGGTAAAAGGGGTAAAGGGACTGTACTCCATGACATTCCTGTCAAAGTTTTGTTGGATATTTTGCCAGTTACAGCATTATAGTTGTAAATCGTTACAGTTTAATTTACGCAACTAGTGTAAGTAAAACGGTAGTACTGTATTTCCTTTCAGAAAAATAACAGTTATTCGACTATTTTTCACATAACTTACAGAAGAAACCTCCAACCACCCTCCCTGTTTTTCTCTGTTTATGTGTACCTCTTTGAATGAGATAATTAGAAAAAAAATTGCTAGCCTGTAGTGTGTAATGAACGTTAGTATAGCGGAGGTGTTGGTGTTTGTGGCAGGGTACGGCAACCTGTCCCCGAAGACGTCCGAGGGCAAGGTGGTGACGATGTTGTACGCACTGATCGGCGTGCCGTTGATGCTACTGTGCCTCTCAAACCTGGGCTCGCTGCTGGCTGGAACCTTCCAGTTCGCCTACTCGCACGCACGCTGCGACTCCTGCGACCGACAGCAGCAACAACAGCAGCAACAGCAGCAGCAACAACAGCAGCAGCAGGCGGAGGTACAGCAGCAGCAGCAGCAGCAGGCGAAGACGTGCCGGCGGGCGGTGCCGGTGGCAGTGCCGGTGCCGGCGCCGATGCCGCTGACGTGCACCATCAACCCGCGGGCGCGTGGGCGACCCAGGCCGCTGGGGCCGGAGGTACGCAAGCTGCTGGCCGAGTGCGCAGAGTACTCGCTGGCGCAGGACGCAGACCCTGGTGCAGCCAAGGTGCTGCGCGAGCTGCGGCGCGACGACGACCCGGCCGCCGAAGAGCCGGACGTCGAGCACGAAGACGCCGAGGTCGACCAGAGGTGCGTCCCTAGCTACGTCAGGGAAATTGTTTCCCTGGCCAACAACATGGCGGAAAAGCCTACTACCAATCAGCGTAAGACAGCTGCCCTGCTACCCGACAGCTAGGCCAATAGGAAACCTGTAGTAACATGCAGGAGCCAAACAGACACGAGGCTGGTAGGAACAGCCTCGAGCAGCCAATAAGCGTCGAAGGTCGCCCGTATCAAATGAGCCACCTCGTCATTTCGCGTCTGTGTTACTATTTAGTCTGTGACCAAGATGTCTTTTGACGGCAGTCTTCTCACCGAATGGCTGTTCTGTGTCAACTACTCGGCAGAGACACAGACCGCAGACGTGAAATGACGTGGCGGCTCGTTTGATACGTTTGAACTTCGCCGCTTATTGGCTGGCCGAGGCTGTTGATACCAGCCCGTGTATGTTTGGCTCCTGCATGTTACGGCATATTTTCTATTGGCCTGGCTGCCGGCTATCAGAGCAGCCACCTTACTCTGATTGGCGGTAGGTATCTCCGCCATGTTGCTGGCCAGCGAAGCCATTTTACAGCGTGTGTGGCTGAGTTCGCTATTTCACTTCTGTATTCCTAAATATCCTGTGGCAGAGGCGTCTTTCGGTGGTTGGTTGACCGTTGGATACGGCATTTGAACCAGTTGAAAGTGAAGAAGCTCTGAGGCTCATTCGTAGGGACAGGAAAATTTCGCGAATTCAATTACCTGCATGTTAGAATCAACTATCCTATGCATACTCAAGCCCCAATCATTTGTCCACTAGCTGCTACTCAACGGAACAGCAGACAATGAACGAATAGACGGGGCTCGTGTGCCACATAGTGGTTCAAAGATTTTGAACACCATTGTCAAATGTTTTAAGATGTACTGAGGAATTTTTTTTGTAAGCCAACAAAGAAATATTTTTAAGTTGATTTACTTTGCAGTTTGGAATCATTAAGTTTTATACTGTACACATATTCTATTAAAAGTCTTCAATTTAATTATGGCACTGTACAAATCCCATTTTAGTGTGTAAAAGTTACTAGGTTAACCAAAAAGTATACAACAGTACCTAAACAAAAATGTTTTCATTCTGTATCCAGTCGTATATTCTGGGTGTCACCGTTCCCTTTCATGTCGTTTATACAGACACTTGAGAGGGCGAGAATCGTGTTAAAGTGACCACATTTGAATAGAATAACTATGGATATGAGATGTTTTTGTCGTGACCTTTAACATTTGAGAGCGATGAATTCAAAAAATGGACGGAACTATACACATTTTCTAAATAAAATCAGCACAATGGATTTGAAACAGCTCTCTTTGATGTGGACTACATAATTTCTAAGTTACAGCTGAACACAGTAATTAATTGAAGTCAACAAGTTTGTGCAAAACATTGTGGTAAAACTACATAAACGAATACAGTAAACTGAAGTGGCTTTGGTCCTGTGAGTTGACTTCGGCCCACTCAACATGTTGATTTTTATGTTGTTTAGTGAAGAAAATTTCAAATTTTAATTGAATTGTTCTATGTAATATTTTATAAGCACTCGGTTCCTGTTATATATTTATTCGCCGAATGACCCCAACACTATAGTAGAACCCTGTTATAATGTATCTGAAGTGACCCTACAATTTTTCTTTATAAATGAGAAAAAATATGAGTAGGTGATGTCCTATTATAAAACAGTTTTAGAGGCAAAATGAAGGTAGTCTCATTACCAGAAAAACGCTATAAGTAGGCCTATGCATATTGAGTTGTCCAAAGTAACGCTCAGTTTACATTCTTAGTTCTAGGGAACAGTTTTTTTCCAACGTAATGGGCAAACATTTTGCCCGTGTAGTGCGTTTCTGGCGAACAATTTTAGGCACAGAATATTTGTATATTTGATATCGATGTAAGAGGTAGCGGTAAAGTAATTCGTTACTTGGACTATATATTAGCTTATATGTTGTAAAATATTGATTACCTTTGCAGTTGTTTTTTATAATCACGGAAGCAAAATCACTCATAATTGATCATTTGTTCTGGATACTTTTCAGTTTGCGCTGATTCTCACCTCTGATGACATTTTACTACTGCAAAATTTGGTATATAATATAAATTTAGTATTAGGACATGTCCAAATAAAAAATACACTGTTTTTTGCTGCACACTAACTCATACGAATAAGGTAATTCACAGAGACAAAATATATCGCATGAATTTTTATAAACATGTTAATATTACTCGCGGGAACGGTTTTTGTATTTCTTCAAAATTTGTGAAAATTATCAAAAACTGACATTTATAAATCTTCAAAAATATGTAAATATTTCACATAGCATATAAACTATTTCGTTAAAAAACTAACCACATGTCACATATAGTTGCTGTGAATTCATATTATAAATTTTTACCATGGCTAAGATAATATTCAGTTTCTTGGACGTACTCCATTGCAATAGAGTACGTCCAAGAAACTGAATCTAGTCATGAACTCCCATTGCACAGTTCTTTCAAAGATCATATGACTAAGATACAAAAATGGATATTTTCGACTTTAACATGTCATTATGAAAAAAATATATGTTTATATACATATAATTTTTTAGCAGCGAATATGTATAAGTTGAACATTTTTCATTACAAGTATGAAACAGTAATTTTCTTTATTTGTAGATCATCTGGAGAGTCTAACGTCAAAGTGAACCAAGTGTTTTGTTTTCTGAAACAATTAAAACGCTTTCTTTTATTCTAAATGGCTATACAAACATGATCAGATCAGTTAACGTAATTAATGTAAGTGGGCTTTACGTCTCGTCGACAGCGAGGTCGTTAAAGACGGCGACACACAACTTTCTACAGTGATAGGAACTGGAAGAGGATTCGGCCATGGCCTTTGTTAAGGAACCATCCCGACATTCACCTCGAGCTGGAAAACCAAAATCTTGATATCCGGAAATGGGTATTGAATCCGGGTCCTCCCGAATGCGAGATCGCGTGTTACCGCTGCGCCGCGCCGCGCCGCACCTTGCAATTAATGTAATCAAGTATTCGTTGCATATACCAATACTGAATTCCAGGATTCATGTCTGAGTTAAAACTAATTTTTCTGAACATTTAAGAAAATGTACTTGGTACACTATGGCATCAGACCCTCCAACTTTAAAGCTGGATAAGTGCGTGAATAAGTATAATGCGGCGCTGTGACTGATAGGCTAGGGACTGGAAAATTTCGCGAATTCAATGAACTGCAGGCTAGAATCCATTGTACTATACATACTCAAACCCCGACTATTTGTCCACTAGCTGCTACTGAGTGGAACAGCAGACAATGAACGAGTAGACAGGGCTTGAATAGCCTATGCATAGTACAATGGATTCTAGCCTCCATGTCATTGAATTCGCGAAATGTTCCTGTTCCTACTGATAGAGCGTGCATGTGTGTATGTGGCAGCGTCCTGACGCACGACACGCCGTCCCGGGTGCCGCTGATCTGGCGGCCTCCCGACGACCAGCCCCTGCAGAAGAGGCCGCCGACGCCGCCGCCTCGCCGCCCCAAGCCCGACGTGACGGAGGGCGCTGGCGCCGCGGCGCAGCAGCACAGGCCCGTGAGGCGGCGCGGGGGGCGGGAGGCGAGGGTGCCCGTCTCCGTGGTGCTGCTGGTGCTGGTCCTCTACATCTGCCTGGGCGCCGCCGTGTTCGCAGCCTGGGAGGACTGGACCTTCCTCGACGGCGCCTACTTCTGCTTCATCACGCTGTCCACCATCGGCTTCGGCGACATGGTGCCGGGCAAGTCGTTCCAGCGCACCGACACGCAGGACGGCCAGTTGAAGCTGGTCGCGTGCTGCGCCTACCTCATCCTAGGACTCGTGCTCATCGCCATGTCCTTCAACCTGGTGCAGGAGGAGGTGCTGGCCAAGTGCCGCCAGGTCGCCCTCCACCTCGGTATTCTCAAGAGGGTCGAGCACCGCTGACGTCCGGCGGCCGGCTCCTCCCCTGGGGCCCAACCAGCACGCCGCTGCTTCGCCCTCAGCTGAGCACTTTCCAGTCAGACCCCTGTCAGCGTCTCCAAACACAGGGACGTCGATGTGGCAACACCGCTAATACGAGGCGTTGAACCATACCACTCTCTCGCGGCAATGGCTTTGACTAGAGACAGGAAAATTTCGCGAATTCAATTACCCACAGGCTATAATCCATTGTTCTATGCATACTCAACCCCCGTATATTCGTTCATCGTCTGTTGTTCCACTGAGTAGCAGCTGGTGGACAAATAGTCGGGGCTTGAGAATGCATAGGATAGTTGATTCTAACATGCGGGTCATTGATCGCGAAATTTTCCAGTCCGTAGCTTTCATGTATTCGGCTGTGTTAAATGACAGTCGAATTTCTCATAGGTAGTGCGAGTGACTTTTTTGTATAAAATTTGCAGCAATTTGTTTCTATGCCTTATGTGCACATCTTCAGCTCTTCTTCGTGGTTGTTATTTGTGCTGAGGCGTCGCTCATTTGACTCAGCCAATCAGAACAAGGTTACTGCGACACACGTCTGTGATTTGCGGTTAAAAACCCCCGAGATGCTGACAGCTAGAGCCCACGATTTTTGGTGAAAAGAATTCTGCAACAATTTGTTTCGATGCCTTACGTGCACATACGCAGCTCTGCTTCGTGGTCAGTGATTGGCTGTTTTAAATTCTCAGCGTCTCGAGGGTTTTACTCGCAAATTACAGACGTGTGTTGTCGCAGTAACCTTGTTCCGTTTGGAAAAGTCCAATGAGCCACGTCTGTGCAATAATACATTCTGCCACTAATCATGAAGCTGACCTGCAGATGTTCACATAAGGCATTGAAACAAACTGTTGCAGAATTATTTTCACCAAAACTCACTGGCTTCACTCATGGACATGTTTAGTAAGTGAATTTTTTTTTTCCGCTGGAGTCAGTAAGTGGGCTAACAAAATGCGAGGCGGCTACAGAATAAATCTTAACTACTCTTAGAAAACAGTAAATTTCGTTGATTTTAAATTGTTATTGAAAAACAAAGTTATTTCGACTTTGAAATTTTACTTGCAAACGGAAATTCAAACAATCACTTTTATAATAATGGACTCTCTCTCTCTGTAATTTTTATTTTAAACCCAACATGACAACAGCAAAATTTTACTACCTTACTGACAGCAGCGCCATTAGTGTCAGAATTTCTCCCCTGCCAAACATATATCAGTGAACAACCTGTAGTAGAATTAACCTCGCCTACACGGACTAGCGAACTAGGAAAAGCGAACGCGAGAGACAAACGTTACGTTCAGACCGCCACCTAGAGTTTAGTTTGTGAAACCTAACGTTCGAGACAACAGTGTT
This sequence comes from Medauroidea extradentata, assembly GCA_003012365.1. Lineage (NCBI taxonomy): Eukaryota > Metazoa > Arthropoda > Insecta > Phasmatodea > Phasmatidae > Medauroidea > Medauroidea extradentata. The sequence continues at coordinate 160,183 of PNEQ01047136.1, forward strand.
TACACCACAATGCTAGGCCGCTGCCACACCAGAGGTCAAACGTGTTCACTTAAATACATTCGGCAGCATTGCTTGATCGTGTTCAAAGCTTAAACATGTACGCGAGGTCACATTACTGAATAAACAAAATGAACTTCCTAACCTCAACAAACTTCGAATCTTAAATGTACTATACTTAATTATTATCGCATCGACACTCAACATGTGTAACTTTTTAACTAAAATAGTGCATGTAACTGAAATGCTGATGTGTGTGTAAAGTTGATATAATTGTTTTACGCCTAAAGGTTAGTTTAATTTAACGAGTGCAAAATGTCGGACCAAAGAGCAGCCATATTTGTTACATAGTTCGTTACTACCAGAAGCCAATAGGAGAGAAACATCAACGATATGTCGTTCGAAATTACATATGATACCAGTTTACTTTCAACGAGAAGAGACTGCGATCTGAACTCGTTCGTAGTTCGTGTAACCGATCCATAAAACTGAACATGTTTGAAGTGTGACTGCGGCCCTAAACTGCAGTTTCTGAAACTTGCGTTTGGTTAACGCAAAATAGCAAAAAGAATCTCGAGTAACTTGCCATATATTTTAATAATTTTTTTGTTTGCGAATGAGAATGGAAAGGCAAGAAAAAAAATAAGATGTTATATTACATCATTATTTTAAGACAATACTTTGTTCTCTTATTGACAAATTTAATATTATTATTTACTAGCGTTCGTCAAAACTCAAGTATAAATAGAATTTCACTTCTGCGTAGCTGGAAAAACATATGTATTTTACAAATAACGAAGGGGGTGTTATCCTGTATTATTGGTTATACATATATGAAAATCTCGTTCTATAATTGGTTCTTGTCATGCTCACCTCTCCTGAAACCCCAGTTTTACTGTTTATACCGCACACGAAATTTGAATTACAACCTCAGGTTTCCCTCAACAACAAAACATTACTTTCAAGCTGTTTACCCGCACTCAAACATCAGTTTACTAACTCCATGTTTCGAAGCTGGACTTACGGGTGACGGCATAAACTATAGTACAGAGCGCTAAGCACTGGTAATGTGGCAACAGTTTGCAGGACTGCAACATCGAAGCTCGCGGCATCACAATAAACCTGAGCAGATTGAATCTAGAACTCTCCATAGAGTCATTAGACACTTATGGCCTCGTCACACCGAAGGTAACCTGGAGTTGTATGCGTTGTACTTACACTGGCATTACGGAAAAGGAAAACTGGTGTGTGAATTTAAGGACTTATTAACATTAAGGCTCGGCATCAGTCGCCATACTGAATTTTTTTATTTTTATTTATTTATTTATTTATTTATTTATTTATTTTGCTTTTATGAAATTCTGAGAAAAAAATGCAAAATGTGTTACTATGATATCAATTCTATTTACCTTGCGCTACAATAAAAACATCGCTGTTGAACTTTTAACGTATATTTAAGCAATTTTTTATATTCTTAATTTGCTAGACTGATTGCTACTTAAATATAAGTTAAAAGTTCAACAGTGATGCTTTTATTGTGGCTCAAGGTAAATATAATAGATATTATAGTAACACATTTCACATTTTTCTTCTGAGAATTTCATAAGAGAGAAAAATAAAATAATTTAATATGGCGACTGATGCCGAGCTAGTTACTAGACGCTAGATTTTTTTTTTTACTTTTGAATCACGGAAACGGGGAAGGCGATAAGTGGAATGTGACACGTCCGGTCAAACGCCTCATCGCCTCTAGGCGCATGCTGGCCTACGGAACGAAAGATCCTGAGTTCAAATCCCGGCACGGGCATGGATGCATGTGTCGTTGACTTATGTTTAGTTAATTTGTAAGCTGTCCCTCACTAAGCCTGAAAAGTACATAAAACCTGGGGGAAGTTAATAAACCCTCTGAAACTAAAACTATAATCTAGGCGTGAAGGACTAAACCAGCGTCCAGTGTTCTTGTAGAAAGTGTTTTTCAACGTGACTTCAAGTGATGACCCTGTTATTTTACTTCTGGAAAGGATGTGGTAAAGTCCGATTCAGGTTTATATGATTTTATTTTTACGATTATGGTTGATATTTTCTCATCCACAGCAACGTAATATTAAGCACTTTTGAAGAGTTTGAAAATCATGTTTTTAATTAGCGGAAGGCATTTTTAAAACCATAGGGACACATGTTTTAGACATCTCTGTCGCGTGTTACAGATTCCATCCTCCTGTACCTGATCCCTAAGGCTTAACAGGAGATAACTTTACAGATCTTTATACCGGGGGGATGCCACCCACCCCGGGTCAGCCATTTACCAGACACACCCATAGAACTGGTGAAGATAGGGTAGTTGAATACCACTATCAGAGGGAGATACGCTCCTTCCAATCGCGGTGGTGGGTAGTGAAAACCCACTCAACTAGCAGCCATAGAGACACAGTTTGAAGTTTGTCTTCTTTTCGCAGATAAACGCATTGAAAACATTTTTTTATAGTTATACAAGAAATAATAATTTCCGTGCCCCGCGGTAGCACGTCTCACGCGCCAGGTTCCACTACCTCTTAATATGTACAGCTTCACGGAAGACGTAATGCAAGGAAGGCTACCGGCAGCATTCAAGGCTAAAACCGTTAACAGCAGGTACCTGTATAACAGTTGTACATAATACATCCTGATACACAATTTAAAAACATCAACGTACAAATTATTTTGAATGATATTTAACGGGGAACATGAATTATTTCTTTTCGCCTTGACATCTAATTTTGTCCCAAATGTTCATCCTTAGACTTTCTTATAATTAACATTTTTTTAAATTATTTATTCTGAAGTTACTTTTATAAAATAACGAATGTTACATCCCCGATAATGTTTAATCATAAATTGCACTTGACGCACCTGCTTAGAATGTTACCGTTCAGTTAGTGTTTGGCATCATAAAAAAGAATGAACAAAGCGTACTACGAATGGCTTGCGTGTAAGTCAAGATTCGCTTTGCTTCAGACATTGCTATGTTACATTTATCTTTTTTCATACATTGTTAAAATACGTTTGCGTAAAACGTTTCTTAACATGACGATAGGGGCCGCGGTGGTCGAATGATCAGACCATACTATCACCAAGGCGATCCGGGTTCGATCCCCGGATTTTCGCATGTGGGAATCGTGCCGGACGATGCGGTTGGTCAGCGGGTTTTCTCAGGGATCTCCCGTTTCCCCCGCCCCTTCATTCCGGTGCTGCTCCACACTCACTTCATGTCACCCCTCACCAGCGCTGAAGACCTGGATGTTAAGCGCTGACCAAAATCTCTCACTCACTTAACATAACGATAGCGTAAATTTAACGAACGAACTCCATGATATCTTCGATGTGAAGCGTCCTTAACACTTAATAAACATTCTATGATAATAGTATTTTGGCATAAAATGACGAAAAAATTAAGGTACACCTTACGATAATTATCGAAAATATGGTATCACCGCTCCTTGTCCATCGCGTAACCTTTCACCTCTGAGGGAATAATCCCAAACACCTCGGATAAATAGAATTTTCGGCACGGTATGTTTTATTAATGTTCTATTAATTTATAAGACTCGATTACGTATAGGGTCCATATTCATACGTCCTATAAAGATAGTCATTACTCACTTCTATTGAATGAGGAGTGAGAGAGTTTGGTTAGCGCTCCATATTGAGGTATTTAGCGCTGCTGAGGGGTGACATGAGATGGGTATGGAGCAGCGCCAGAATGACAGGGGTGGGGGAAACGGGAGACACTCGAGAAAACCCGCCGACCAGCAGCATCGTCCGGCAGACTTCTGTTGGTAAAAGGGTTCCTATTACCACCTGCAGAAAAATAAATTCCTTTCCGGCGCAGTGGTTTCCCGTTCCAAATTAACGTAGGCAATTGAGGGGTAACGACTACTTAAAACTTGAGTTGCTTATATATATATATATATATATATATATATATATATATATATATATATATATATATACATATATACATATATACTCAAAAAATGTAATTAAAATAACTTAAATCGACATTAGGCGAAATAAATGGATGGAAACAAAACGACGGTTTATTCCGCCTCAAGCTCACGCACGGTTCCCTATTTGTGTTTTTTATTTATTTTTTATTTTTTTCTTACCTAAGAGGAGCAGATATCATAAAACCGTCTCACAAATTTGTTAAAATTTGTATTTACTTAGTAACCAAATGTTTTCAAAGAAAGAAATTTTACTGCATAGTACACGCAATTTTCAACAAATCTGTGTAACGGTTAACAATACCTGCTCCCTTGTATCATTTAAAAATAATACTCGAAAAATAGCGTAAGTAGGAACCCGTGACCATAATAGTTAGAACTAGTGTGAATTAAGGTTACATATTTGGAACAGTGAGAGGGAACATGGGACATTGACGTTAATTTTTATTGAACATTTGACAATATTAAATGAAAATATACAGTTCACTGAAACTGTCCGTAATTAACATGTCGTGGACTTGTATTTTTTATAATGTCAAAAGTACAAATGAACGAAGTTTTGAAACTATCCAAGTTACACCCAGGACGTAAGTAATTCCAGTTGATTGTACTCTGAACAGACTCCATTCGAACGGTGAGTATGACATTAGCTCTCCCATCAAGTGCAACATCGTCACTACTTCCAAATCGGTGAACTGGCATGCTGAATTATCGTCATCCTGGTTTTACTGCGAGACTTTAAGCGGTGTTTGTATGATATTATTGGTGAAAATTCTGCGGATAAATTAAGTACTTTACTTTTTACTTTGGCATTAATACGGTTATAGGGCGTTCGGGATGAAGTGAGCACTGAAGACTTAACCTTCGAAAAAAAATCACTAGTCATTATTACTGCATATAATTTAACATCAACAATAGTCGCCTTACTGCTTGTATGGTTGGCAGCGAATTGCCATGTAGTTCCGTAAATTTGCCAATCTATATGCAACAATACTGAAATAAAATTAACTTCTTTGTCATATTTGTGTTTTATATGATTAAGAAACGTCTTTTCATCAAACTATATAAGTTCCTACCAACTTAAGTGGCGTATTCAGAGAGGTTAGACATTTCCCGTCGTAAGCCGTTACGCGCGGAAGGATACGAATTGGCTGAAAATAGAAATTTAGAAGGGGGTTTATGAGTGCTCACTTTATCCTGAATAGCCTATAGTATATTTTGAGCTACGGTAGTATGAATTTGCATTAATTTTTAAGTGGGAGGGAATGTGTATGATGTCTCCATCGTGTTAAAAAAAAATGTACGTTGGGTGACATTCCATCTTCGTCTAATGCGCAAAACATTGCCGACGCAGTTCAAACACCAGGCAGATGAACCCTAAACACCTCTTTAGAACCGGAAATCAAAGACGAAATCAGACAGCCAGCAGCTGACAGTTGGCTATACGTTGATATCAATGTGCGGTTTACGAACTAACGGTTAAAAGACAAATATTGCAACAAAAATAAATAAAACTTATGTTGCTTGTGAAAATTACTAACGTGGGATATTTAATTATTTTACTGAATTTCAAACTCTATGAATGACCAACAACCCAAATCGTCAAACTTGCCGTGAGGGTATGTGTTCACATTAGGTTACTCGATTGTTAATGTAATCGCGATTTTTTTTTTCGCAGTCCTACGAAATTGAAAAACAAATTGCGTTTGATTATTTTATTAGTTCCGTAGTAAATTTATGCTACATCAGTAAGGAAAAAATGTGTCAATTACATAAACCTCGCCGGCTTAGTTGTTCTGAGTTATTTTTTTCCTTCACTACGGTCGTAGAAGAACAGGTCTGGACACTCGCCTATCTAACAATGTATTTTGCTTGACCCCCTTGTTGTTTGGCTGTAGTTCGTCAAGTTTCCGAGAATGTCGTACTTTTTGGCGCTGTTTTCCGGGCGGTCGAACTCAATCTCCGTCCACTTTTTTCCATTGTTAAATTTATAAAGTAAATAAAGATTGCTGGAGCCTTTTCTTAAATTTGTGAGCGAAGAAAGTATTTCATAAATTCATAAAAAATACGTTTTGACAAATTGTTTATCTTAGCGGAAAGGAAGTGGGCGGAGTTTAGTCCGACCGCCGTAACATCAGCGCCAATAAAACACGATATTCTCGGTAACTTGGTGAACTACAGCCAAACAACAAGGGGGTCAAATATCCAGGCGAGTGTCCAGACCTGTTCTTCTACGACCGTGTCCTTCACTAACGTAGGAAATAAAGGAGCAATACAAACGAGTTCTGGTTGGCTGCAGTTTATTGTTGAACAGTAGGATTTCTGAGATGAAAGGTGAGATCTCCGACTACTCAACTGCCGATAGCCATAAGTCCTTTAAACTCCCTGGCATGACTGCCCAGTGTAAAAAAATTATTACATGGGTATTCGTATGTTGGTGTCCAACTGCTGACTGCCAACTACTCCATTTGAACTAAAAGATTTCCAGCCATATGAAAATGTGTGGAGTCAATTTTTGCGATGTCCTGACAACATTACTAACTTGTACGTGTTCCGTTGTGGACTTATTGTAACGAATTACATGGCTCACTGGCAAGGTCATTTTTAAAAATTGTTTTGGAAAGTGCTCAGTTAAATGCGAACAGCCACATGCCACCAAGAAATTCACAACTAATATGTCTATCAACACATTTACTAAAGGTTTTCCCAGTCAGCCTTGGGTGAAGCAAACAAAAACAATAATGCTTTCAATTCTAAAGGTTACTAACGGCAAGATTCGCAGTGCGATGAAAGTGGACTTGTGCGTAAGACTAAGACTACTGAAAGTAAATATAAGTTTGAAATTATTTTAATGCTTGTAATTTTTTTTAACGAATATCAAGATGGCAGATGTTTTTAACATTTTGGTTATTAAAATGTATTAGTTCGCAAATTACCTATTAAGCAGTATGATTGTAAATTTATTATCATAAAAAATGTTTACAAACTTTAGTAATCTGATACAAAGTTTACTTAAATGCCAGAGACTGTGATATCAGCAACATCCGATCAATTGTATGTATTTGAAGCAGCAGATATGATTTCAGTATTTTTATCTTCTGTGCTTCTCTGACGAGATATGTTGAATGTGTATGAGATTATTTCTGTGTAAATGCATTACTGGTTGCGTGAATAAAGTTCAATAATATTCTGAAGCCTTTTTTTTTAAACATCAATATCAGTGTATGGTTGTGCAACGTTCTGTTTAGGTGAACTGAACAAATTTAATTTATTTATTTTTCTGAGAATATAGATAGAAAGATATTTCTTCATTTATACAAATACTTCAGTCAATACGAAATTATATTGTGAGTGGTCAGAGAACAGTTAATGGAATATTATGTTTATTTTTAAAATAGATTATTATTCAGTTGTTTGTGAAGCAGTGAAACTCAAATATTTTAAAAAAATTTGATTTTCATTCGTAGTAATTAACTGATCGTGCTATACTTGTGTTTTAGTGCATTGCCGTTAATCTAAAAAAAAAATATTAAGTAGTCGTAAACTCCTCTTGAAAGAAAGGTAAACCAGAAAGATGTTAATGGCCTTACGACATAAAACATTAAATTATAGCTTTATCCAAGCACATGTCACCTCTAGCTAAATGAGGCCTAGGTTTACAAAGTGGCTAGAGCACTCGCCTCCTATCATAGCGATCCGAGTTCAGTTCCCGGTGGGGTCGGTCCGCGGATTTTCACACATGGGAACTGTGCCGGACGACACCGCTGGTCGGCGGGTTTTCTCGGGGATCTCCCGCCCCTTCATTTCTGCGCTGCTCCGTACTCACATTATGCCACCCCTCACCAGCGCTGAAGACCTAGATGTTAAGTTCTGGTCGAATCTCTTCACTCTCTCTAGCCAAATACCAACTATATTAGTACTGTGTTCATAATAAGTCCTTTCGGCTTTACTAGACTACATTATCATTTAGAACTGAGCAAGTAAATATTCAACTCGGGATCTTAGTAGGTTATTTGCAGTCATACTTATAAAATATACTTCAAACTAAAGGTATCCTGATACCAAACAGTTAAGAAGGAAGTCAACGTATCAATTAGAAACAAAATATGTCCCGTGTACTCAGGTAAATAAAAATAGTGTGAGGCAGTGGCGGCTCTAGGGTTGTTGCCAGGGAGGGTACAAGTTGCAAAGAACTGTATGGAGTTGTGCGCTAGTTGATGCTACATCCACTGTAGGTGCCGCTTATTACTGATTGGTCACACTAGAATAAGTAGTCAGGAGATATATCATGGTTAGACGTACGTCAATTTCGCGGATTCATCTGGCAGTAGCCTAGATTGCTCAGTCCTGTAAACGCTCTGGATACAGTCGATTATTCTTTGGTTTACAATATTAAAAGAGATAGCTCTATGAATCATATCCTTATTTACTACTGGCTTGCAGTAGTCAAATGCGTTTCGTGACAGCCGCCAGCTAATCACACACGTGATTATGAAGTATATATTTTTGGCGTGCAACCTGACCTGACATGTATTTGTGAAATTGACGTACCTCTAATCATGGTCATTCGTATACGGCGGCTCGTTCACACGAGTGTACAGTTCTTGACAACTAGTGACCTACCTGCCAAAAACCCTCGAGCCTCCACCTGTGGGTCAGGGTATCGCACCCAGGATGCAGACTTATTATTAAGCGTCCGTAAGCATGTGTTTGGCGGAGGATTGCATGAAATGATGCCGTACAATCGAGGGGTGCCGGTATGAGAGGGACCCCGAGAACTCGCTGACCAGCGGCATCGTCTGCCACGATTTCCACATGCGAAAATCCGCGGACCGGCCCCACCTGGAATCGAACCTGGATTGCCTTGGTAGGATAATAGAGTACTAGACACTGCGTCAACAGCAGCACTTATCTTCAGGTGAACAAGGTACAATCTCGAATTCCTTAGTTACCAGACTCGCTGTCGGAACGCACATGGGCTTTCACACGTGCATTCATCTCTCTATTGTAAACTCTAAAAAAATTGAAAAGTTTACAAATATTTTCATTGTGAAATCATTTGTTTGTAAAGTTACACAGGCAAAATTTGTAGTACTACAAAGGAATTCCTTGAACTTGTACTGTCAATTCCTGCTCTGATATACAAGGCAATTCTTTGTAGTTACATATACCTTTGTAAATGTACAAAAATTTCCTATGTAAAATGATTTGTTTATAAAGTTACAAGCATTTTCTTTGTAAAAAGATACAGGAAAAATTTTTAGTCCACCAATTTCACAGCTTAACGGAAATTACATCAAAATCCCATATTTTGTATCATACTTTTCTAGAATAAAGTTAATTTTCATAATGAGTGCATACTTTAAAATAAAAAATTAAATAACTTCACTTTGAGTATGTAGAAAGCAGCTAGAATTAGATAGCGTGGAAGACAAGTTGGTCTAGGAGAAAAATGCGTTGTACCAATGAGGGGTTCGAATCCGTGTGCGTCCTTAAAAATATTTTACTTTCAAAATAATTTAATGTAATAAATATTGAATTAATAGTTTTTAAATATACGATTTAGGTATCATTATTAAAATAAAACCAGTATTTAAAATGAAATTGTTTCCTTGTTGCAAGTACAACCCCAAGGCTATCCCTTGTAATTTTAAAAACATATACTTTGTATTTTTTTTTTTACAAAGACAACATATGTAGCTTTGCAAGGAATTTATTTGGAAACTGTGTTTCCAAGAATTTTCTATGTAAAATTACAAACATTTTTTACAGTGTACTCTGCAGCGAATGAATTGTAACACACAGAACATTTGATCCCAGCAGTTACACTGTGAGCCATGTCGTTCTTGTGGACAGGAAGTGAAGAGATTTTGGTCAGCAATTAACATCTAGGAGGGAAGGGTCACATGATGTGAGTGTGGAGCAGCGTCGGAATGAAGGGGCGGAGAATGCACACCGACCAGCGACATCTTCCGGCACGGTTCCCACGTGCGAAATTCCGTGGACTGGCCTCGCCGGGAATCGAACCCGGATCCCCTTGGTGGGTGGCGAGTGCTCTAGCCACTGCGCCAACTGCGGCCTCAGCTCGCCCAGAGGATGATACAAAATAGAAAAAAGAAACTAGAAAAAAAGAATGGTCCACTCAACATAGACAGGAGATTCTGTTAAAATATATAGGATATTACATTACCAATATCTTCTCAAAGACACAAAAATTAAATGTTAAAGGAAGGCTTTCTTCATGTTTTACCATGTAACAGGTTAAGTGGAAAGGTATATTCGCAAAGTACTTGCGGGAGGTAAAATGATTAACGTGTGCATTCATGAAGCCTAAGTTGGTTGTCTTCAGAGGCATGGACCCATCGCCTCATTTCCAGCTAAAGCAGGACACTGCACATTTTCCATTTACACATACCACTTTACAGAACTTTCAACAGCAACAATATACAACATGCTCAAAACAAATACCCAAAGAGCACTTTAAAAATACAGATTTTACTTTAAAAATTAAATTAAAACTTTAGTCCACGGATTAAGAGGCTGTAGGGTGACACCTATATTTTATTATGAGTTGAAAAAATTTTACTAAATATTACAATTATGTAAATAATAAATCTGTTAGTGGAATAGCATGGTTAATGCATTTAAATTTATGCTTCATTTACGCTGAACCAGAAAAGTTTAATTGCTTCATTAATGATTCAGAACAGCTACAAAAGAATTCTGACGAAGTTACAGGGTTAATGATGGAGTATATGCAGAATTTGGAACTACCTAAAATCCCAGTGTAGGAACTTATGTTATACGAAGCAACTAAATGAAACTTATGTTATACGAAGCAACTAAATGAAACTTTTTTGTATACTTAACACGAATAGTTGACTGGCACATTTAACTATGTATACTATGAAGGAGAAGGCCACAAGGAGCAATCAAACGATGCTGCGTCAATGTTGTTGAACTACATCAGCAGCGATTGACTCAATTATTTGATAAATGACTGTCCAGGGTACATTGAAAATAACACACATTGTTAGATTCTACTTTGTACTTTTTGGTGCTCGTTCGTCTAAAGGAATCAAACGGAATTTTCTAATACAAGGATTCTCATTCCTCCACAATGATAGGAAGTTGCCCAATATTGAATGCTCTATTTAAAAATTTGACTGGATATTTACAGTGAAGGAAGTCTATGAATTTATTTTAAACTCTTCCAGCAAATCATCCAACTCTATTACTCTGCTTTTAGACCATTTATTTTAGCACAAAAGTGGTATTTTAAAAACAAAAAAAAAATTCAAGCAAGAGAATGGCCACACACGTAGTTCAAAGCCTCTAGAATGACATACTAAAAGACCCAAGGATAAACCTTGCACGGTCGAAAGCTGTTTTATGCATATTTCAGAGACTGTAAATTTTTATCATAATGGAAACCTTTAAACATGGAATGTTCAGCTAAAGATTTCCTTTTAAAAATATATGTTACGTATTGTAAAGCAGTGTGAAGGTGCGTGACCACCATCACTTTAGTGGAAAGTACATTCGTGCAGTCTGTAACAACTCTAACTTGCTCAGAAGAATTCCTAAGATACTTCCTGAATCTTTTTACAACTGTGGCACCATTACTTCGCACAACATATAAAAAAATACATTTGGAAAATCACTTGGTGACAAGTTCACTATTCAGTTCACATACATTTTTCATTTCATTAACAGCAGCATCATAAGCAGGAAATCTGTCACGAAAAAAGTAAAAAAACACGATGAAATTCTTCAGTATATGTGAGTTGGAAGTAGTGAGAAGAAAAGGTGGTCCCTGTATGGTTACATCGACAAAGGAGACCTTTAATCGACTGACGGATATGGACATACCGATTGTAAATACGCGCATGCTCAGGCTGTGTTGGAGAAATTCGCCTACCAAATCCTAAAGAATCACTCCGACATGTAACTGGAAACAGACGTACTTCTATTTGCTATGCATTCGAGAACTTTCGCAGCCTCTGCCTAGAAACATATGTACTTGACTGAATGTATTATAGTCGATCTGTTTATGCGTTCGATCATATGCTGAAGGCGACTGCAGAGAAGCTAGAACTTCTGACAGATTTTGACATGTGTTTGTTTCTCGATAGATGGTATTAGAGGGTGCATAACCCAGTTTGTGACGAGACACTGCGTTTCAAACAGAATGTACGATGTAGAGAAATACAACCCTACTAAGTCAGAAACTTTCTATAGAATCTGGATTTCAATAATTTTCACGGCTGGACGATGAGTATGCTTTTGTCTATAAGACACTTCAAATAGTCCAGTACCGACCTCGGCACCATGAGTGTACTTGACAATTCTCCTATAGGATACATCACTGAATGTGATATAATTCGTCCTTCTACACTGCCTAAGGAATACAAATATATTTCGTTTTCGCCGATAAAAATGTTTTTCAAGATATTTACAGAACAAATTTATGACTATTCTGTCAAGTAAGAATTATATGTCACCACATTACCCTCAAAACTATTGCCCATGGACTCAGCAGCAGTAAACGAGTACGAAAAGGATTTTAGCAAACTGCTTAACAATGCTGTCTATGGTAAGGTCGTGGAAAACAAGTACAACAGACAAAAATGAGTCTTGAATATATGAGTCGTGGCTTTACAAACTTGTTGCAACATAAGCCTTCAAATAAGGAGTAATTTACTCTGAAAACATGTGGCTTGTGAAACTGGAACACGAAGTAATTTTGTTCGATGTACCTATTTACAATAGTGTTATCGTACTTGATTTTAAAAAATGGTTACGTGTAATTTCTACAGTTACATAATGAAGGTACACTACAGTGATGACCTGCCGTTGGCGTAGGCATGTTGCATGATAAGCTGTATTTCGCGACGTCTGTACAAATTCGAGAGTTGCCTATTAAAAGTGGCATCGCACTCGTGCCTCGCTAATTCTGATTGTCAACTCATGAATTTGTACAGACATCCCAAAATACAGTTTCACTGTGCAACACACATACGCCACGGTACTGCAGGCCAACTGCTGGTCATCACTGTACTGTACCTTCATCATGCGATTGTAGAAATCGAACATAACCACTTTTTTAAAATCAAGTACGATAACACCACTGTTGGTTTGTACGGAACTGATAGTTTGATTTAAAAGATACATGCGTTCAACTTCTGCCAGGACCTATACACCGATTCAGACTTTTAGAATTAATTCGATACAGCTACCTATCCTTTAAACTATCCATTCTACTAGCATAAAAACAAAAACATTAAAAACAAATTAAAAGGCTAGTCCAGTGATGTCCATAGGACTGGTTGCTAAGGTATATGCCAAATGTAGCGAGAACATCCACAAGAAAGCTAAAAGAATGGAGAAATGCGTGATCAAAAAGAAAATTGCCTTTCAGAACTACATTAATACCCTGAGAGGAAAGGTTATGAGAGTAACTGTACATAGTTTATGATCGCGGAGGAAGCAACTATATTCCGAGTGTAGCAACAAACAGGCGCTCGTTTGGCTGGATTACAAGCGTCATGTGTGCAAAGATGGAGTAAACACATAACCCCCTGGATACTCTGAATAAAGGTAAGTCGTGTTCATTCCACTCTTATCCCGAAAGGTTGTCACTGTAGCATCCTGAAGTCTGTTCAAAATTAATATTACCTTCTATAATGTATTAAAACAATTAAACTCCCCTGACGGTGAGTTGCGCCCTGACTGAGCTGAAGAAGAAATTATCCGTACACCAGAAGCTGAGTCTGCTACACCTGACGAAGCTCATTACCTCTTTCAGCACCCACGCACCTTATAGAACCACAATAAAGAAGAGAGGCGTGGAATGTCGCTAATTGCTACAAGAATTTACAACACAGCCGGTAAGAGTCATGAATAAATTACTAGACACAGTCGAAATCATCAAGACTTCATCGCGAAACACATTAGGGAACATTACAGCATCTCTGAGGACAGCCTTCGATACACAATTGAATCAGGAATTTGCAAAAGTTCCAAGTCAGCAGATTGATGGGAAACAACAAAAAACTTATCATTGTGGATCTGGGAATGAAACAGGTTATCAACAATGGATAACTTTAAAGTATAGTGTGTGTGGAATTATATGAATCATAATTCATACAGATATACTTTTGTCTTATTTTTTTTTTAGAAATTGTTAAAGTTAGTGGACTTGGTGTCTTTTGCAAATAAAGTAACATACATTCTAACAATGACACATGAAACATAACATATTGAGTAGATATTAGTACAATGTAGCTATATTCTAGTGAAACACTAATAATATGATTCATGGATACATATTTTGCAAACACACCACCACCTGGTACCTTATACCCAAAAAGCAATGTTATGTATTACACTATCAGAGAAAGTATAATTTCATTGGTGTAGATTATTGGAACCTTGGTATATTCAAGTGGAAAAAACAGTGTATTCAAGTCTTGATTTTTTAATTGGTACATTTCCATTCCTGTAAGCGTTACGACGGGTCTTACCTGTCCTGGAAGCTGAAGATTAAAGGTATGATTATCCAACCCCTGAAGCTGTCCCTGTACTTCAACAACTCCGTTTACATCAGATTTGTGAGCAAACTGGTAGTAACAGCACTGTTTAAAATAGAGAATCACAATGCCCTTGTAATGTCCACATCATTTGTGAATAACAAAAGGTGCCAAGTCCTAAACTTGGTACTTATTGCAAGTTCCAGATATATTTACTAGTCCGTTTAACGTATTTATTGTATAGTATAGTTTTTTTTTTTTTTTTTTTTTTTTTGCTGGCAGCCAAGAGTAGAATTCTCGTATAATCTGAATTTGCTCAAAAAGTGGACTTGGTCCCTTTCGCAAATTCCTGATTCAATTCGAGCTGAAATCTCAATGCAGTTATAGAAAGTTATTGGATATAAAATGTATTCTGAAAGGATCGAAATGTTAGAATATATTTTAAAACGTATATTTTGTAAATTTAGTTTTGTTTCATTGTAAACATATTTCCTTATAAAGAAAACCAAACGTATGAAAACAATTACGGTACTATAAACCTACGAGAGAAAGGACGAAGAAGACAGAATATAATTCATTAGTGTAGCTTAGGTAATGTTTAATTTTCTTTTTAATAAGGTAAGTTTTCGAAAATTAGTTCCTGGTTCTAGTTAGGTAAACAAGGTTAGATCGCGAGTGTTTGCATTAAGTTTAAGTCTTTTGTTCAATAGGGTTAGCTGATTTCTTATGTGTTTAGTGTTGATATTCTAGGGTTGTTCTAGAACATGATAGGTAAGGTCAGGGTGGATGAGAAAAGAATGGACATTGCACATTACGTAAACGTTGATAGGTCAGGTATGCCGTTTCGTGTCCTAACGAGTTTACATTTGGCGTGATAAAATTTTTCATGTGTGTGCATTTGTGGTTAATCTATTCCTCGTATTCTACTTGTGTTTTAACCATGGCAAAATATCCATTTCGTGAGCAGACTGATATGATTTTTAAGTACGGTCGTGCGAATGGACGTGAGGCTGCACAGTTGTATCTGATGACATTTCCAGGTAAAACACAGCTTAGTCGCCCAATATTTGCCGCTGTTTATCGTCGTGTTGCGGAGACCGGGTCGTTAGCATCACAAAACATCGATCGAGGAAGGCCAAGAGTACATAGTACGTTTTAAATTAACTAAGCAAGAACTAAGTATTTTCGGATCTATGTTGTTAATGAATTGTTTTCTTGTTTTTGGGTAATAGTACAGGGTAGTTAGAGTTTGACCCGGACATTTAGAATAACAAGCTGAAACTTGCAATGGTGCTGATCCAGGTAGTGCTGAACCTGGTCGTAAAAAGTACTGATAACACTGCCGGTGGTAGCGCCCTTCTGCTGCTACGAGATCAATAACACTAGCGAGCCGAACCAGGACACTTTTACCCCAATCATCATTTCGCTTTTCCGCATTGCACCGGAGCGAATGCACAAATTCCAGAGTTGTCACAATGCTATAATATTCTTGCCGAACTTGATTTCTCAACTTGCTCACATCACTAAGAATATATTTTTCACAAAATATACATTGAGTTTGAAAATCGAATTGCAGTCGGGCAACTTTAGGACGACTTATTTCATTAGAAGCTGGTCCAATATTTCGTGTATAGTCCTTCCTGCACTTCACATGTACCAAAATGCTACTCTTGTCTTCCAGA